>APFE030746670.1:8403-56137 GCA_000404065.3 Pinus taeda
TGGACGTAGCCCAAACTGGGTGAACCACGTATATCTGTGTCTCTCTTGTTTTGTGTGTTTTCTGTGTTTATATTTCTGCAATATTTTATGTGTTCCATTGCTTCATAATATTTAATTTTCTAACAAACTTTGCATATATGACAATATTAATGATACAATTAATGAACATAACTAAAGTTACAATGCATTACATATAAAGAATGAATGCATGAATGTAAAAGGTGGGGGTGCGGGGGGTGTTGGGTGGCATGTTTTGCTTGAATAGGACAATAGAATGTTATAAAATACATTTAAATAACCCCTTTATATCTTAAAAATGAAAAAAGAGTCAAATGGTAAGACTTGACTATAAGGGCTAATTGTTGGTTGAGTCCTGTCATGGTTAAATTAAGATGGTTGGTAGCATTGACTAGTTAGTGTTGCATGACTAACTATTAAAACTTAAATGCATAAATAAGCTTTGATTAACGCTTATTATATGTTGTAAACAAATGATTGTGGTAATGTACTTTATGTTACTGATCTATTCGTAACAATATACTATGGAAATTGGGGACGTTTGGATTGTTACCATAATTATTAACAACACTTACACATTAATGATAAACCAATGTTTTATATGAAATGGTCTTACAGAGGCTTTTATGCATAAAAATATGGCATATAATAAAACCACAATGATGATGTAACACCCTTCTCTCACATCTACCCAAGCAACCGACCAACCAGGTAAACATTAGACGAGAGGTCACTACGATATGATTTGACTTCCTAAGTCACATTAAGGAAGTGGAACCGATGGAAATGCACCATATAGACATTAATTATAAGCTACAAGATCCTCATGAGACATGTCAACCTCTCAGACAGCCTGTCCTTAGGTCCCACTGATGTTCTGGATCTCTTAGGCCACAACCACTCTCATGCTATGGGAAAGGGAATGATCAGAAATTGAAAGGGAATGACCAGAAACCCAAAGTCGCTCTCACAGGCTTGCTTGTCAGCAACGAGAGAAATAAATTTCCAGTTCTCTACCAACGACTCCAAGATTTGAGCCATTTTTTCAGGCGCATAGCCCAGGTCACTGCCCAGAATTGAACCGTCTCTTCAAATCAATAAAATAACATGGAAATGACAGTATTAAAGAACTTACTTGTTTAAGACCTTGTTTGGACCCGTACTAGCCATGACATGCATTTTGTCAAACATATTGCAAATGTGTAATCTATAGGTGTAAATAATAGTTCTAAGCATAGTGTTAGTTTTTGATAGCATCAGATGTGCTCTAGCCATGAAAAGTGGTGGCAAGGCTAAGATACATGAGTTTTAAAGAACCCATAAATCGTTTGGTGAAATTCCACCTGGATTGTATTTTATTAAAATAATTAATATTTTTACTGGGGTTCCTAAGTCTAAACTTCGGAAAATTAAAGTATTAATGGGTATTAATCAAAATGTGTTTGAGAACTTTCTTGAAAGCTAATCAAGTCAAGTTCTAGTCTTATCCATTGATTAGAGACTTAAACTCACCCATTGAAGTCTCAACAAGAAAAGTATAAGAAGGAGGATTAGGGCTCATTTAGAAACACACACACAAAGAACGAATTGATCTGGAGTTCGATTTCTGGGCCTAGGAAGCTGAGAATTCGAACTAAGTGATCATTCTGTAGCAGAGGGGCAGGGATAGTGTGGGAATACTAGGCAGAGAGGTGGAGAGCCATTAGTGGAGGCAACACAACATCTAGAAGGACAGACGTCGGGCCAATCTGGGCCCACACAAGCTTGGCACAGAGCCAAAAGTGCCAACGCATAGCAGAGGTTTTCCTCACGCAGGAAGCCAAAATCTGTTGGGTAATTTCCGAAACAATCGGGAGAGGTTGACGAAGAAGTCCGAGGAGGCAGAAGAGACAATGCAAAAGCTGACGCAGGGCCAACACAAAGATAGTTGAGGTTAGCTAGTTCTGTTATCGGATCAGTTGGAAACTGCCAGGTGAAGTCACTGGTTTGCGAGGAGAGGAACCAACATTGTATTCAGAACTACTGCTTAATAATATAGAACCCTGAGAGCTTTTGCACTGATTTTCCTGCATTGGTTTTTTCCGGGGACTATTTTGTCCAGAAAATGATGTCCTATGTATCTTGTTCTTTGCTCAGTTTCTTGTTTCATGTAATCAAATTAAATTGGTGTAGGCTGCAGAAGTAATTTACTTTAGTATTTTTCAGAAAATAACTTGATAATGTGTATTAAAATCAAGTAGGAGAAGTAAATTCAGTTTTGTTGTAGTAGGGGTTCCTTGAGTGTAGGAATTTTCACATGGTATCAGAGCATTAATTTTGAAACAGGAAGAGTAGATCCAACACTGAGCAGAGAGGCCAATAGTTGTATTTGGAAGCAATTTGAATCCCCTTGAAGGGATAACATAGTCCTTGTCGGGAAAGTAGAGATCCAAGGAAATCTCTCTATGAGAGAGTCGACAGAGAGGTACAATTTCCGGTTTGTGAGCTTGCAGAGGTAGAGGGAGTGACATAGAGCCTTAGCGCAGTGCTTTAAGGGAATAGTTTCTTTGAGGGAAGAAATCCGTTGGAAAAGAGCGAAGACACGTAGAAGGGGAATTTTCTCCTCAAAGGACTTTTCTCGCCAAAATTTCAAATTTCTCACTTATTGGGTAACTCACAAGTGATGAGAAGTGACTAGAGGAGTCAATTCAATAGTTTGGATGAGATGACATCACACAGGCCCAGATATTAGGACAGGTTGGAATGAACTTCCAACTATGTCATATGGAAGACTAAAATCTTAGCTGTTCTGGAGTAGTACGATCTTGAAGCTTACGTAAAGAGTGTTATGGCTCTTCCCACAGATAATGATCAAAATAAGAAGTACAAGGTTGAGTAGGGAAAGGCGAAAAGGTTTATACTTGATGGAGTTCGATATCATGTGGTCTCACACTTGTAGGGCAAAGATACAACCCAAGAAATGTGGGAATATCTATCTTCACTCTTTGAAGGTTCTTTCAAACATCAGAAGATGTACTTAGAACAAAAGTTGCAGTGGAAATTGATGCAGAAAGGAGAAGGGATTAACTCATATCTTCAATGTCATCAAGAAATCAGTGACTAGCTTGCTACAGTGGGGTCTACTCCTTAGTCTACAAAGGAATGACAAGTCTTCGTCCAAATTATATTAGGCAGGGAAAGACTACCTTCATGGGAGGAGATGTGGGAAGCCCTTCAACAGGAAGAATTAAGGAGGGATATCGTTAATGTCAACCTCAATGGAAGCAGTGGGATTGGCACGAAGACCAAGGAGGAGGAGGAGAACACATCTCTAGCATCAAAGGGACAGAAAATGTGTAAGCGAAAGAAGGACATTTTGAAGGTGAAAAGTTTCAGATGTGGTGAGAAGGGCCACTTTGCATCCCAGTGTCCTTTGAAGAAAAAGGATAAGGATATGAAACATGATCCTAAGGCTTGTCTAGCAAAATTTGATGAAGATGAGTTTTCCATGAGTTCCCACGAATCTCTAGGAGGGAAATGGGGCGATATAGAGTTGTAGCCAGGAGGACTACATGTGGGCAGGATCCTTGAGGAATCCACCTCTTAGATCAATTCCTTGCTACATGAGCTTGAGATTCAACAGTGGCGACTACTGCATCCAAGTAAAAACATGATGAGAGCCACACAGGACTGTTGTCATAATAGCAATAATAGCAACAAAAATACTCATGAAAGTACAATCATATAAACCTCATATAATCCATCAAAATTCTCATATAAATACAAGGAGAAATAACCTTTCATTAGTGATGCAAAATCAAATCTCAGGATGGGACTTCCACATTCCACCTGATTGTAGAATCGCTAAGCCAAATATCTCTTCAACCATTCACCCGTGTTCCATATTCCAAGCATGAATGTGGGACCTCATAGAACACATCAATTAAAACCCATCTAGGGCTTCCAAAGGCCATCCACCTTAACCCATCAAACAATGATTCCACCTCACAGTTAGACATAACAAAACCATCATTAGATTGGTCTCCATACAAGCCTTCCAGGGCTTCTAGAGCATTTGTTCCAATCAAGGCTTCCAGGATTAGTAACTCAACCCACAACTCCCATTGGGATTCTAAATTGTTTGTCCAACTAAGGCTTCCAAGACTAGTAACTCAACCCACCAAGGGCTTCCAGAGCATTTGTCAACGAAGGCTTCCAAGAATAGTAACTCAACCCAAGTTGTTATAGGGCTTCCAAAGCATTTTTCCAACTAGGGCTAATAACTCAACACAAGCTAAGGAAACATGAGAACCACCCAAAAGCAAACAATGGAAGTAAACCCAAAATTACCATGGCTATACAGGATATGGAAAGGCTAGGCAATCCACTGTCAATCCAGGCAATCTTCCATGCCAATGACAAATCACAACCAAGAAACCACATGCATTTGCCATGCATGCCAAAACTAGTGAAGGAAACAATGGGAAAATTTTAAGGATGAAAATTTATCTTAAAGATTAGAAACATTGGTGAATCTTATTAATCCATAATATGAAAACTATAAAATGCTTGTTGATATTTTACTAAAAATATTCAAACTTCTAATGATTTTATATAGTCTCTTTAAATTTTGGCAATTTTAAAGGTAAAATAACTTTTTCTTATAAAATTTGGGTGAATCAGTTTTAGGAAAAATTGGGAATTGGTGAATCTTTTTTTTTGGAAAAAACATGGAAATTAGCCCATATGCGAATATTAGCCCCTAAAAGTTTCCAGAAACATACATGTAACTCAATACCTGCAAGAAAATATGATGTAGCTGCTGATCTTGATGCCTTCTTGCACTTTCCTACTCTTCCTTTACCTTCTTGCACTTTCCTACTCTTCCTTTTCCTTCTTACTCCAAAAATCCAATTATGCCACACCCACCAAGAGTTCTCCAAGAAAACTCTAAGTCTCCAAGAGTATGAGAGAGATAGAGAATAATGAGAGAGCTCCAAAAATGAATTGAGAAAAGGTTATCAACTGATCATTCGAAGCCCTTTTATGAATGAGGCCTATATTTTCTTCATTTTCCATTATTTTCCTTCATTTTCCTCCTCACATGCAACCTGTGACCTTTCACCTCCTTTTTCTCCTAATTTCCATTTTTTTCATAAATAAATGTGCCAAAATTCCATTTTTCCTTTCCAAAACCATAGCCATTGTGTTTTCCAATTTCCTTAGACATTAATAACCAAATGAACACCCACACAGGATTCCTTTCCCAACATTCAACTTGGAATAAGTGTCCCATCATCCATGGTTATTATTTTTCCTTTATTTACTTTTGCTACATTGAATTTTCATTGGGGTTGTTACAAAACCCTCCCCCTTGGGGGAACAACGTCCTCAACATTCAACAACACCTATAACCACAAACCTACTATAAGTAAAATATATACTGCTGATGGATCTTTATAACTTAACTCGATGTAGTATTTACAATGATCAACCTACTGAGAAGCAACCAACATAAAACCTAATAACATGACATCATAACAACATACCACATATTGGATCTTTATAACATAGCTCGTGGTGGTATTTACATCCATATACATATGTACATAAACCAATATCATCAAAACATATACCAAAGCATATACGAAAACACCAAGAAAAAAATTATTTTCCTCCACCGAAAAACAAGGAAGGATATCTAGCCTTCATATGATCCTCCATTTCCCATGTAGCTTCATCAGGCCCCAAGTGTTTCCATTGCACCTTAACTTGCTCGATTTCTCGGTTCTAGAGCATCAACACCTTTTTCTGCAATATACATTGAGGCTATGGCTGGAATTCTCCATCTGGTTCCACCTACAATATAGACCAATCAATCACATGATCAACATCCTTAACATACTTCTTAAGTTAAGATACATGGAATACATCATGGACTTTCATTGTCGAAGGTAGTGCAAGTAGTTAGGCTACTGACCCAATCCTCTCAGTGACACTGAAGGGTCCATAAAACCGTGGTGCCAACTTGACACATGATCCAATCTACAAGGAGCTCTTCTTCGGTTTGATGCATAAGTACACTTGTTCCCCAACCTAAACTCCTTGAACAACCTGTTTCAATCTACATAGATTTTTTTCCTATCTCGTGTCACCTTTAGATTTTTCTTTATAACCTGCATTTCTTGTTCCATGTCTGCCAACATATCTAGTCCAATCAATACTCTGTTAACTGGATCATTCCAACTGATGGGAGTGTTATAATTCTTCCCATACAATGCCTCAAAATGACTCATCCTCAATGAATCCTAATAAACATTGTTGTATGTGAACTCTACCAAAGGGAGATACTCTTCCCACTTCTGCTGCTGATGTGTCACTTACATCCTCAATATGTCCTCCAATATCCTGTTGACCCTCTCTATCTATCGATCCATCTGCAAATGATAAGTTGTGCTGAAGACCAACTCTGTGCCTAAACCTGCAAATAACTTCTTCCAAAACTTGCAAGTGAACTTCACATGCCTGTTTGACACAATCTTCTTCAAAAAACCATGCAATCTGACTACATCTCTGATGAATACCTATACTACATCGCTAGCTGAGAATGTAGACTTCACCGGAATAAAATGTGCAACCTTCGTCAACCTGTCCACAATACTGATAATGAAATCATGCTATCTCATTGTCTTTGGTGACCCTATGATGAAGTCCATGTAAATAACTTCCCATTTCCACTCTAGGATCACAATCAGATGTAGCAGTCAACTTGGATTTTTACACTATGCTTTCACTCGATGATAGTCAAAACATCTAGCTACAAACTCACATCCCTCTTCAAATTTGGCCAATAATAAAATATCTTCACTACAGTTAATGTCTTTTGATAACTTGAGTGATATGAATAAGGTTTCACGTGAAACTCCCTTAATATCACCTTCTTGAGCTCATTGTTATCCAGTACATATATCCTGTCTCGGAACCTAACCAACCTATATGTTGTAAGACAATAATCCATACCATGTGCACCTGCGCCTGTACCTATACTTGTAATTCCACTTGTACCTATACCACTACCTGTAAATGTACCTATACTAGCATCCTGCTACAACCTGTGCACAATCTCCATATACTTGACATCTTGTTGACCTGCCTGCAAGAGCCTATCATGTAGATCTGTCCCATAGGAGTTCACTGATGCCAATTGTTTTACCTATACCCATCTACTGAGGGCATCTACCACCATGTTCTATTTGCCTTTGATTTACTTGATATCAATATCAAACTCGTTGATCATGGCCAACCATTTAGCCTGCCTGGTGTTCAGATTTGGTTGGTCAAACAAATACCTGAATTCAATATGATCACTGATAAGTAAAACTCTCCTACCAAGAAGATAGTGCCTCCACATCTTCAATGCATGTATGATCATTGCAAACTCAAGATCATGCATGGGATAGTTCTGCTTGTGCTTGTTTAGTGTCTGGGACTCATAGCATACCACTTGTCCATCCTGCAGAAGGACTCCACCAAGTCCTCTCTTGCAAGAATCCATGCATACCAAAAACTCTTTGTCCGAATCTGCAATCTGTAGCACTGGTGCATGTGTCAACAACTTCTTGAGTTGCTCAAAGCTAGACTCACACTCCTTAGTCCATTCAAAATTCTTACCTTTCCTTTGCAATGATGTGATAGGATAAGAAATATGCAAGAAGTTCCTGATGAACCTCCTATAGTATCCTGCCAAACCCATGAAATATCTCAACTCATCCACACCCTTAGGAGCTACCCACTCCATGATGGCTCTTATCTTTTATGGATCAAATGCAATTCCCTCCTTGGAGACAACATGCCTCAAGTAGTGTACCTCAGTCTAAAAGAAACTACACTTGTTGAGCTTAGAATACAACTGATGCTCTCTCAACAACCTCAACACTGCTGCTAAATTCTCAGCATGTTCTTCCTCATTTTTAGAATATATTAGTATATCATCAATGAATACGATAACAAATTGATACAAATATGGAAGAAACATACTATTCATCAAGCACATTAATGTAGTTGGAGCATTAGTTAAGCCAAATGGAACAACAACAAACTCATAATTCCCATACTTGGTCTTGAACATAGTCTTGTAAATTTCCTCCTCTTTGATGCGTACCTGATGGTATCCAGATCTAAAGTCAATCTTCGAGAACATTATTGCTCCCTTCAGCTGATTGAACAAGTCATCAATCCTCGGAAAAGGGTACCTGTTATTAATAGTCACTTTGTTCAACTTCCTGTAGTCAATGCATAATATGGGAGTACCATATTTCTTCTTTACTAACAATACCGGTGCACCCCATGGTGATACACTTAGCCTAATGTATCCTTTGTCCAACATTTCCTTCGGCTGTAATTTTAACTCAACCAACTTAGATGTGCTCATTCTATAAGGTGCTTTTGATGTTGGAGCTATCATATTTTACTAATTCAATAGAAAAGTCTACCTCCCTATGAGGTGGAAACTTTGTAAAGTCCTCAGGAAATACATCTCTGAACTGTTATAAAACTAGGTACATGTTCGACACATCCATATCCTCAACCTCCTTACCCTTATCACTAGAAATGTGTACTGCGAATAACATATACCCTTTCCTACGGCTACACTTTTCTTGCATTGTTGTTACCTTCCTAACTGATGTGGCTTTCTTCTTACCCTGTAAGACTCTTGGTTCTCCATTGTCATCAACACACTCAATAGATTTATCATAAAGTATACCATAGTTCTGTGAAGATACAACCAGTCCATGCCCAACAACATACTGTATGAACCCAATGGTAATACATTCAAAGGTGTTGCAGTAGGCATACCATTCAAGTCAAATGCACAAGGTCTTACCCAATGATGAACTCATTTCTTCATACCTGTAGCCAACTACACTAACCAATAATATGCATGTAATTCCTTACTCAAAACACACTTATCCACCAAGTCAGGACTAACCTAGATATAATTGGATCCAATGTGAATCAAAATAGAAATAACTTTATCACAAAGCTTATCGTCCATCTCAATGATAGATGCCTGATGCTCTCCATGTTTGCTATCCAATGATCATAGATACATGAAATACTCTGACCAACATCCCCAATAGTCTGTGCCTCCTGTGCACTATATATTTGAGGTCTACCACCCTGATTCCATGGAAAATCTCTCCTAAAATAACCCTTTCCACAAATCCAACACTCTATTGGATTCCAGTCTATCTCCTTGTTATTTACTCCTGATTAGAATCCTTATCCTCTATCTGATGCATTGAACTTATTAGGTGGTACAAAATTCTCCTTGTTACCTGTATCTTGAGGCCTTGCTCTCTTTCTGTCCCATTTTCCCTTATTCTTTGCATTACCTATCTAGTCTGGCTTAGCCTTGGTTTCGTGCTTTGATTGTTCATAGCAATGCCTTAACTTCCGAATGGCCTTCGCCAATGATCTAGGCTCACCAAACTCAATTCTATCCTTAAATGAAACCAGTAACCCGCTAATGAACCTCTGAATCTTGGCCTTTCCCTCTGTGAGAGAAGGAACATACCCCGGTAACTCCAAGAACCTGCTAGTGTACTCATTATCTATCATGGAACCCATCTTTAGCTCATAAAATTCTTTTGTTCTGTCCTCAAAGTATCTCTCTGACAAGTACTTCTTCTTGAATAGCTACTCAAACTCACTCCAAGTCAAATCTTCCTCATTAATGCATTTGACATTCTTCACATCTTCCCACCAAATGTCTGCTTTATCTTTGAGATTGAATGTAGCCAATCTAGCTTTCATGTTCCTTGAGTAGTCATGCAACCTAAAGAATTTATGCATGCCAAGATACCATGCCTTTGCATCCTGTGGTTTCTTCATCTCTCCATCAAATGTTGGTGGCTTCACTTTCTTAAACTCATCTGACAAATATCCCCTATCACTTCTACTGTAAGGATGATACTGATGAAGATCACGGTGCTTATCTGAATCAAAAATATAATCGTACGTGTGTCTATCCCTTCTCCTATCCGGAGTGTCTAACCATCTGTCATCTTTGATTATGTCATAGTTATATGATCTGTGACCACCATGCGATCGATTACCATATGCCCCATTAGTTCTATCCTCATTCTCATAGCTGATTCGATGTGGTCCCTGTTGCTGCAAATCATACAAGCTCTGAAGTATTACTGCATTTACCTCTGCTTGTTTCTCCTGTACATGTATGATTATGTCATTATCTACCTTACAACTCTTTATCACTTCCTTTAAGCTTCTCAATGTAACTGCCAAATCAGAAGGGTTCCCAACACCATACTGCTCTTCAGATTCATAGGGAGAGTCTTTGTAGTCAACCATCTTGCTAGCCATTTGATATTTCTTCCTGCAAGGTGTATCATGTGAGCTAAACCAAATCACAATAAACCAACGTACCTTAGTGTAGCTCAGGCAGGATACCTTGTCTACAAGATCAACAAATGAGCGTGATACATGTATAACATAATCATGATAACATATAGAAACATAAAAGATAAGCATACGACCATGCAACTGTCATTGTAGCTAGGGTTCAGTCATTCATGCATGACCTCAACAACAACACGCACCAAGACCTCATGCATGACAACCACCATCATTACATCACTATACGCATGACCACACGCAAACATGAACATGTATAAGTGATGCATAACCATCCACACATATGCATAAACACATATGACCAAGCATGAATGAACAATACTTGAAATAAAACCTCCAAGAATGATACATGCAACCAAGCATACAAGAATGTAACCAAACATGCAAGAATGTAACCAAGCATACTACAAAAGTACATGTAAGTGACATAAGTCGACATGTAACCAGTCATACACTCACAGCGGTGCATTCCACAATAACACATAAAATTTCACATGACGACATCACTATAGCCATGAAACAACATCATGCAAATGCAATAAGCACATGGAATGCAAGGGTGAGACACACACATGCAATTGACATGCATTCATTACCAACACATAGCCCATCCAGTTTAAGGGGTGAACCATGCTCTGATACCACTTTGTAACACCCTCCTCCCACATCTACCCAAGCAACCAGCTAGTCGGGTTAAACATGCAACGAGATGCCACTATGATATGATTCAACCTCCTAATTTACGTTAAGGAAGTGGACCTACGGAAACACACCATACAAACATTAATTATCACCTACGAGACCCTCAGTAGACATGTCAGCCATTCAGATAGCCTGTCCCTAGGTCCCACTGATGTTTTGGGTCTCTTAAGCCACAATTGCTCTCATGCTATGGGCAAGGGAGCGACCAGAAACCCAAAGTCGCTCTCACAGGTTTTTCTGCCAGTGGCTAGAGACAAAAGTTGCTAGTGTTATGCCAGGGGCTCTAGGATTTGAGCCACGTTTTCATGCCCAGAGCCCAAGTCACTACCCAAAATTGAACCATCGCTTTAAATCAATAAAATAACATGGAAATGACAGTATAAAGCAAATACTTGCTTAAGACCTTGAATGGACCCCTGGTAGCCATGACAGATATTCGTCAAACATATTGCAAATGTGTAATATACATGTGTAAATAACAGTTCTAAGCATAGGGGTCTCATACTTAGCTGAGAATCGCTAAGAACCATTGCTGCTTCAACACATCGACTTCCATTCCATCCATTAGGTCATAGATACATTGATCATTCAATTACAAGTAAAAACATGATGAGAGACAGACATGGATGTTTTCATAAAACACATACATAACCAACATTGTAGTAACAAAAATACTCATGAAATTACAACCATATAGACCACATACAATCCATCAAAATTCTCATAGAAATATAAGGAGAAAAAACCTTTCATTAATGATACAAAATCCAAACCTGGGATGGGACTTCCACATTCCACCCGATCGTAGAATGGCTGAGCCAGATCCCTCTTCATCCATTCACCCTCGTGCCATATTCCAAGCATGAATGTGGGATCTCCTAGAACACATCAAACAAAAATCATCTATAGATTCCAAAGGCCATCCACCTTAACCCATCAAATAGTGATTCCACCTCACAGTTGGACATAAAAAAACCATCATTAGATTGGTCCCTATCCAAGCCTTCCAGGGGTTCTAGAGCGTTTGTTCCAACCAAGGCTTCCATGACTAATAACTCAACCCACAGCGACCGCTGAGGTTCCAAATTGTTTTTCCAACCAAGGCTTTTAGGACTAGTAACTCAACCCACCAATGGCTTCCAAAGTGTTTGTCCAACCAAGGCTTCCAGGACTAGTAACTCAACCCAAAATGTTACAGGAATTCTAGAGCATTTGTCCAACTAGGGCTTCTAGAAACTAATAACTCAACCCAAGCTAAGGAAACATGAGAAGCAACCAAAAAAAAATAATGAAAGTAACCCCACAATAAACATGGATATCCAAGAAATGGCAAGGCTAGGCAATCCACTATCAATCCCGATAATCGTCCATGCCAATGACAAATCACAACCAAGAAACCACATGCATGTGCCATGCATACCAAAACGAGTGAAGGAAACATACATGCAACTCAGTACCTGGAAGAAAATCTGATGTAGTTGTTGATCCCAATGCCTTCTTGTGCTTTTATTCTCTTCCTTTACCTTCTTTCAACTAAAATCCAATTATGCCACACCCACCAAGAGTTCTCTAAGAAAACTCTAAGTCTCCAAGAGTATGAGAGAGAGAGAGCGAATAATGAGAAATCTCCAAAACTGAACTGACAAAAGGTTACCAACTGATCCTCTAAATCCTTTTTATGAATGAGGCCTCTATTTTCTTCATTTTCCATTATTTTCCTTCATTTTCCTCCTCACATGCAAGTTGTGGCCTTTCACCTCCTTTTTCTCCTAATTTCCATTATTTTCATAAATAAATGTGCCAAAATGGCATTTTCCCTTTCCAAAGCCTTAGCCATTGCTTTTTCCAATTTCCTTAGCCATTAATACCCAAATGAATACCCACATTAGGATTCTTTGCCCAACATTCAACTTGAGATAAGTGTCCCATCATTCGTGGTTATTATTTTTCCTTTATTTACTTTTATTACATGGAATTTTCACCAGGGTTGTTAGAGATGACAAAAATTAATACTTATCTAGAAATGCATACATGTGATTGCAAGTTCTTGAAACATACAAAGAACTTGGATCATGATACATTAGTGTCATTAACGTGACTGATTTGATGGTTCTACCAACTTAATGGTAGAAGTAGTAGTAATGTGATGATGTCGGTTACCTTGTTTGTTCAAAATTTTACAAATTTATGATTCAATGGTGATGTTAGTTGGTATGCATGAATGAATGTTGATTTAATACATATGCATAAACGAAATGACATATTGCATGAGTTATAAATTATTGGAATGTTGATGATTAAAGTACTATTCCCTTAACTGTTGTTTGGGAAAGACAACTTTTTGGAAACTTCATTTCAACATTTGGAGGATGTATCCTTACTTGTTATATTACTTTTAATGCATTAAGGTGCTTTATGAAGAGAAATAGGAGAAACTACTTCTATTATGTTGAAATATTGATAACATAGATCCATGTGAAAGTGAAATGCATCTTGAATGTATTTGACGAATGTTTTGTGCACAATAATGTTTTTGTACAAGGTATGATTTTTATTAAAAACAATTGTAGCTAATGTTGTTGATGTGATTAAGTAGGGGTAGCTTAGTGGCAACATAAGGACTCGTGAAAGGTAAGATTTGCAAAATGAATTGCAACTGCAAATGAGAAAGTATAATGTTATGATATGTAAGATATGGATTTTTTTCTAAGTTGCATGATTGTTATTATGTTGAAAATCGGAATGTATACCACCTATATGACATGTGGTAATTTCAAGTCGACTTACTTTTATGGATTGTGGGACCCATGATGAGGGTCAAGTATGAATGCGTGATATACATAAATGTTCCTTTTTTTATGATAATATGCATATGGAAAATTATGTAAATTACAGTTGGAAAAGATGCTAAAAGAGAATTTCACATGCCAAACAATTATGGACGATTGTGAAAGACTAGGATGCTTTGGGTTGATGGCGATTGTATACTCGAATGGGTTGAGGGAAATTGCCTACCTAGATTTCCTCTCCCTAGAGAAATATGATCTCAGTAAGGGAAAAAATTTGGTCAAGATGGTGAAGAGGGTAAAAAACCTGAGTAAACTCTGTTGATTTTGGAGCTTGTTGGAGGAGGACCGAAATTCCTCATAGAAGGGATATTGTTGAAGGAATGGGCAGGACACTGAAAATAGGAATCCTCTATTGGACCCCCTGTGGTCATTTGAATCCTTGAGTTGGTTGGCCAGTGGGCTTCTATATTGGACCTAGTATGATATCTATTAGAGAACTGAATGGATGTGAAAATGGTTCAATCTAGTTAGGGAAACTAGTTCCCATTGGTTGGGAGGAGCATTCTTTTGCCACTGTGGTTCTCATAGAAGAACAAAGTAACAAATCAATTATGTGAAATTTCTATATGATTGTGTAAGAATTTTATGTACATCTTGATATAAAAAGAGCTTAGTGCTCATAAAAGAATTACTGGAAATGTAGTTCCTTTATTGTATTACCAATCTTGTGTGTAAGGAAAAAATTTCACAATTGCGAACAAAGGTGAATTCCCTAAATCTAGTGGAATGATCTAGACCAACAAAAGACAAAAAGCATACAATTTTCGTTAGAGAAATTATAAAATGGGAAAGAATCCCATCTGGAATATGTAGCAAGACTTCATTTCCTCCTTTCTTGTAAGTTCCATCTCTAGCTCCAAGTGCTATAATTAGAACCTGCACACACAAATAAAACAAGCAAAGGAACCACCATCCACATAACATAATCTAGAATCTCTATTCAATGAGTTAGCATGGCATTGAAATATATGAGTGCAAACATAACACAACAGATATGGGAGAACAAAATACTCATTGTATTAACAAATATAGGAGAGAGTTTACAACCATAAATAGAAGTTGACTTTATAGATGTTTCACCAAGTTGAATTTTCCTTCCTTTCCACAAATTACACCTCAAAATAAACCCTAATGCATGAGTTTGATGACTCCTTAGGCTCAAACAAACAACATAAGGGCATTATCAATCTCCAAAAGGCAACCCAGACCTTATGGGAGCTAGTAAATTTATAGGATGAATGTGGTAGTTTAGGATTTAACATTATGGGTTTGAGATCCACATATGATGGGAGGATGAGCTCAAGGGATAAGAGATAAGGTCTCCAAGATACGATCAGATAGGAATTCGAGCTCCCCATCCATGGTAAATAGTTATAACTACCTTAGAAGTTTCTGGAAGAGGAAACTTCAAAGATATATATTTTTTATTTTCTTTAATTTCTCGAATCAGTGCACTTGTAGAAGGGAGAAACATGTATTGACTAATGCTAGTGAAAAAACATGCAACATGTGTTGAATGTAGGTGACCAAGTAGGCAATGTGCGTTGGGGATAAAAACTATGTTTTTGAGAAATTTGTCCCAGAAACTCAGACTTTTTGGAGAAGTGATGCTTAGGGCTTTGTGAAGGGATGATGAAAATATTTTCAAGGATGTTGATTGGTCTAGTTTGCATGCCTATTGATTAGATGTGACAAAATGGCCTGTAACATATTCCTCCCTAAAGTACAAAATGAGAAGCAACAACTAAGCACTGAAGTGCTTTACGTTGTGACAAGTCTAGATCAATAAAAACTGGTCAAGATTATCATCTATTAAAATACATTTTCATCATGATATAATTGTTGAGGGAGGCATAGCCATGCTGAACATATAAGTCAGTATTACATGTACAATGATCAAGAAGTATCATCACCTGATGACAAAGTGTGGGTCCATGCTTGGATAATATTCTATATGACCATAGCCATCATACTTTTGTGATCTTGTATTAATATTGAAATTGCAGCACAGATTGATAGAACTAGATATGGTGCCTTCTATCTCATTCACTTGATTGTTTGATGTATGATTCTAATAATGCGAATAAATGAGTTAGATTCGAACATGGTAGACACCTTCTGATTATCATATAATGATGTAAGTAGTTAATAGACATGAGAGAAACCACCATTGATGTTAATGGATCTTAATGTACAATAGTACAATCTGCATTGTGTGAAGACTAATGATGAGGACCTATCGCCGAGAGAGAGGAATATTGCCATTGATGTATGCAAGCTCCAAGGTATTGAAGGGAGTTTCTGAGTCAACTTCCTAGATAATGATCCGATGTCGACATGAAGAGACCTTTCATAGGAGGGCCTTGATGTATCCTCCATCAATGACAAGAAATAGGTATTAAGATTTGAGACAAAATAATGGTGATGTAGAGCAAATTTAGGAACGACAGACATGAATAAAGGCTCAAGAGTATCACAACATATATCAATTGAAAGAGTTCTCTTTAACATATTGATGACACTTTAGGGAGATGGAAGCATCGATTCAGAACCAAATGTGGATTATTTTAATATGGTTTGACGTAGGATGAACCAAAGAGGCATGCATATTTCCCAACCCAACAATCATAGAGATGAAGTGAAAGAGTGTCATGTTCAAGAGCAACTCACTACCATTAATAGGTCAAGTACCCTATTTCCCCATTTCCCCGACCATTTCTAGTTAGTACCTCTTTATTTTTGACAAGCTTGAGGAGGATAACATATGCTTTATTTATAAGTTCATCCTTCTAATGAATCCTTCTAAGTATTTTTAATAAACCCTGAGAAGGAGTGGTTTGGTCTCATCATGTTTGATGAGTCCTACATTGTTTGATTATTTTACGAGTCTAACAAAGGTGTAACTTGACTCCTTTTCCATGTTTAGAGAGTTTGAAAAAGAGGCAAAAAAGAAAACTCCAAAGGTTAATTTTCGTAAAATTTTATCTTGAGTCCGAAAATGCAAAAAAAGATACTCAAGAGAACCTCTTGGCCATGTTCAAATAAGGTATTCATTTTTTGTAAATATTCTATCCAAACTTGGAAAAGGGTTAAAATTATACTAAGTAGACATCTTTTCATTTACTTTAACAAGTTCAAAAAGACAAGTACTCGATAATCTTTTCATGTTTAGGGAGTCTAAAAATAGATGAAAGAGACTCCTTCTGGAGGAACATGTGTTATAAAGGGTAGAAAATGGTTCTGATCATGATGGAAATTCTCAAAACATGTAGAGGTTAAGAGGTAGGCTAATAGGACCACTCATCGTAGTTGTTCTTCAGGCAAGGGTAAAACAACCAAGTGAAAGCATAAGATCGTCCAAACATATGTTGACGATCGAATGAGAAAACCAAGGCTCATCTGGAAAAAAATAGGCTATTAAAAATGGAAAACACGAAAGGTAAAGTATGAATATGGTTTCATTTTTACACAAACTTGAAACATGTGTAAGATATGCTTGAGAATACTTGAAGATGGTTTCATTTTTTTACAATATTGAAACATGAGAAGCTTGAGAGTGGTTTCCTTTTTACACAAGCTTGAAATAGAGAAAAAATATGCTTGAAATAAGCTTTCATACCCCCATCATAATAACTCAATTCTAGGCACATGGCCCCCAAGCTTCATTTCATTCACCTAACTAGACTATTAGTTACCAATATGTGGATGTGATGAAGGTTCATTTACAAGATCAAGTGAAAGATGCGACTAAAATTTAAGAGATCTAATAAAAGGCTCTAATTGGAGGGGGATCAATTTCATTTTCTTAACAAGCTTGACACATGAAAAGAACTATTCTCATGACACCTTGTTTCATTTTTTAAGGAGATTGACACAAGAAAATGAAATATGATCTAGGAACCTTGCTTCATTTTTTAAAGAGTTTGACACAAGAAAAAGAACTATACTATGGATACCTTGTTTCATGACCTCCAGGAGGCTATGGATTCCAAGAGGTTCTCATAATATGGAAGAAAAATTCTTTGGAAGCGAAACATATCAAATGACCCAAGGGAAATATCAGGATTGAGTGCTCCCAGTACATGATGCACTACATCACTTACTAGATCATTAGTAGGCGCAAGCATGGAATAAGTTACCACATAATTATTTTGTGGTGGGGGAGATAACACTTACACATAAGGACCATTTAGGGAAGTTGGTTGATTGGGAGTCAAATTAGGAGTAAGGAACAAAAGTTGGTTAATGGTCACAATTCTTCCTTCATGTAGAAAACACATCACATGAAAGGGTGAAGAGACAAGAGCTCTCATGTTATAAACTTAGTCACAACTAAGGAGTAAATGAAAATCCAAAGGGCCTTGGATTGCCATCATATTAATGTAGAAAATATTTCCTCCCAAAGTAATATGGAATTGATGAAGGATCCCTAACGTTCACTGGTTCCTTTGTTAAAGGCCAACATATTTTGGGTATCAGGCACAAGCTATGAAAAACCTAAATCCTTCCAAGTAGTTGCAGATAAAATACTAACAAACACACCTTAATCTATGACTGTGCCATGTATGACCATATTATAAGCTTGTACTAAGATCTGGAAGGGCACGTAAGAAGTAAGATGATACCCTGCCCGTCAAATCCAATGAAAGGAAGTGACCATACTACTTGGAGGGTGTTTTGTAGGAATGAGAGAACTTCCCCTTTGTGCTATGGGAATAAGAGAAATGCTCCCCTTTATCATAGGAACAAGAGGATTTCCCCCCTATTTCATGGGAATGAAGGGATTGTCCCTCTATGTCATTGGAATGGGAGGATTTCCCCCAGTTCACTGAAACGTAAAGAAATGAGAAGAACCTAAGTGTTATAAGACACACTCTATATAGGAAAAGTAAGATCAATGGAAGGTGGAAAAGAGTTAACCGTTTTATCAACCAATGTTCTGTTGGGAAAATACTCATGGGATTCACATTTAGAGAAAGTGGGATCAACTAGAGACGGATTTTGATCAATCACTTTATCAACTAGTGGAGGACTGGGAGAAGGCTTTCGGTAACCATTCAAAAATCGTAGCTCAGAAGTTGTAAGGTTGTCCAACACTTTTGAGGCTTCATCCATATAAGGACAAGGTGAATAGGACGATTCCCTTCACATAACCTATAGGGAAACTTAATTTTACCCTTTTTCACGTGGATCTTACTATCAATACTTGATGGTTTGTCACCAGCATGATCTCCAAAGGTAGATGACTTGGGATGGTGTGAGCCTATGGATCACACTTCTAATACCTATGTAATACCAGGGAAATCTCTAAGAAGGTGGTACCCCTTAAATAACTTGTAAAAGAAATTAAATATGTGGAGTTGATTGGAAGGTTTCTCCATACTATTTTCATGGGTAGCAATGGTTGCTTGGTTCCCCCCTGCTTATTTTACTTCTTCTTCTTAGCTTCCTCATTACTAGAATCAAGACTTTCACCAGGGGAGGAGGAAGAAAGGGATGAAGAAACGACATGTGAAAAAGGTAAAGGGTCAACTTTAGGATCAACTTGAGGTTGATTTTGTTCAAGTGGAGGAGAACATGGTTGAGGAGAAGTTTGGACATTCAAAACCATAGGGGTCGAAAAAAACCAAATTGGAAAACCAATGATAAATCTGGGAAGGGACAACATTTCCATATAAGGAGCACCAATATTTCTAAAAGAAGGAAAAGGACCAAGATTCCTATCAGAGGGGTTTCCTTGATTGATAGACTCATGAATTTTCACTATTAGTCTCAACCTAAGATCTACTAAGGAGTTGTTCCACAATGATGATTTTGTTCCATGGTCAATTAATTTATTTTATAAATTAAAGATAAAAAATAAAACAAAGGGTTAACTAGGCAGATAAGGATTACCAAGTCACTCTGAATTGTGATATACTATCTTGGTAAACCAAGGATTTACATACATGCAAGGAATCTTCCCGAATGTTGTGTTTGGTGTATCATGAGTGATAAGGTGACCGACTCAAATTCATAAGGCTGACTTGCATCCTATGGTGGACTTCCAAAGTATACCCATAGATACGTGGAAGTGCAGTCCGTAAAGGCAAAAAATGATATTTAAGAAAGGGTAAAATAACCATCAATAGAATCTAGATTTGTAGATGTCACCCCAAGTTGACTTGTCCTTCCTTGCCACAAAGCACACCTCAACATCAACCCTAATGCATGAGTGTGATGACTCGTTAGGCTCAAAGAAACAACATAAGGGAATTATCAATCTCCAAAAGCCAACCCAAACATTATGGGAGGAAATAAATTTATAAGATGAATGTGGCAGTTTAGGATTTACCATTATGTTCTTGAGATCCACATATGATGGGAGGATGAGCTCAAGGGATAAGCGATAAGGACTCCAAGACAGGATCATATAGGAATTTGGGTTCCCTATCTATGGTAAATAGTTAAAACTACCTTGGAAGTTTATGGAAGAAGAAGTTTCAAAGATATTTTTTTATTTTCTCGAATTTCTAGAATCGGCGCACCTGTAGAAGGGAACAATGTGTGCTGAAAAACGTTGATAAAAAAACAAGCAACATGCGTTGAATGTAGGTGCCTAAGCAGGCAATTTGCATTTGGGCTAAAACTAATGTTTTTAAGCAATTTGTCCCAGAAACTCAGACTTTTTGGAGAAGTGATGCTTAGGGATTTGTGATTGGGTTTGCAGGCCTATTGACCAGATGTCACAAAATGACCTGTAACATTGTGAATGTCCTTAGTAGGGGCTAAGACAGAATGCAATTGATGCAATTATTGATCATTTCGATGATTAGAGAGCTAGGTGCTCTCTGATTACTTTTAGAAGTATTGTGTGGATGTATTTAGTGGGAAGCTAAGGCAATGTGCATGTGGTGTAGTGATTTATGATTTTGATGATTAGAGGGTTGGTGGTATCTGAGTACTTGTGGAAGTACCATGGTTGAAATATCACTTGACATTGTTTGAATGATTGATAGTTAAAATTATTTCATTTGATTGAAAATATTATGGCTAATGTGACTATATTTAATGTGTTGACCATATAGGGTGCTTTTCATGGAGGTTGTGGAACCACCTATAGTTTTTTTTTTGCATAAAGTAGCCATGATTTCCAAGAGTAATTGTTAATTAATGGTAAGTTGGTCTAGAGATTTTGTTTTGTTTCATGAAATTGAATAGTTATTAAGTGATTGAAGTAGAAATTAAATATTTTGTAACTGTAAATTCTTATGACTATTGTTAAAATGATATTGTTTTTTCTTATTGGATATAAAAGTCCTCCATTTTGAAGGGGAAGGATCCACTTTTGAGTTGTTTATATTGTAATATCATGAGAAAAACTTAATGATAAACACTGAGGATGGTGTTTACTTCAAGGGGGGAGTATGTAATATCCCCGACAAACTTATGTGGAACATATACTTTATTAATATGAGCTATATTATTAACTTGTTGTTGGTCAGTTGATGCCAACAAGTCATTGGTGTTCTGTGTGGTTGTGATGTGTGTAACTAATTCAAGGATTCTCTTTCCCATGAATCTCAATTGTTAATATAAGGAGATCCTTTTTCCTCTTGCATAGGGAGATGTGTTGAATGGGGAAAAAGGAGTTGAGTCTCTTATGAATGTTTGTAGAGTGAAAAAAATTCATGGTGGGGTGATTTAGACACAAGTTGCAGTGATAGTGAGGCTCTGTACTCATTTTTAACTATGAAGTGGCCCACCTATAACTCTGCAAAACTACACACTAGAGCCTGAATGCATAATATACTTATCACTTACCAATGATAATATTGAATCTAGAAGAAAAGAGTCAAACTGAGAGGAGGAGGAGGTGTTGGGGTCTGTTTCCTTCTTGAGAGCTGAGAGTAGATTACTACTTCTTGTAACGCAATGGTTTGGTGATTTTTTTTTTAGAGTATTGGTCCTTCATTTTAATAGTTAGCTTGGGAATCTTTATATGAGTACACACTCTCTTACCTTAACCTTTGAACTGTGAATTAAATATGCATGCATACTGGGTGAGTGTTATTAGCATTTGACTTGCATGGGACACTTTTTATATATGTTTATATATATGGGGATTGCAAAGACCAAATTAATAGTATTATTATTGAATTTTAATAATATACCACCAATGCATTATGGTAAAAAATAGGCATATCATTGCAATGATTAATGCATTTGAGTTTTAAGTTCACAAACAAATTAGTAAAAGGTGGATTACCTATAGTGTAAGATTATGTATTTTCATATGAATAGAGTTGCTCCCATAATATTTAAGCATGCATATGAATCTTTGTGTAAAAGATAAATAACCATGTAATTTTCTTGAAAGAGAATATCTAGTTATTTCACTGAAATTCTTGACCTATTTACATATGAATGAAAGAGTAACTATTATGCATTTGAGTTCTTGAAAAAGTAACATGTGTTTTCATATCTATTATGATTTTGATCTCTTAGAAAAGAGATATGTTTTGCATGCATGGAACAAATATTGGGTTAGATTTTTGAAAAGAGAAACATTTTTGCATACATCATTGTGTTAGATGTTTTTAAAAGAAATAATTTATTTGCATGCACAAAATAGAACTATTGTGCTTGATATTTCTTGAAAAGAAATATGTTATTTGCATGCATGAAAAATATAACTATTGTGTTTGTTCTATTAGAAAATAAATATGATATTTTTATGCATGAAAAGTATAACTATGGTGTTAGATTACTTGAAATGAAATATGCATGAAAATAATGACTAACATGATCTATTTTGCATGCATGGGAAGAAGAGTTATTGAGTGAGATCTCTTGAAAGAATGCGTTGTTTTTCATACATGAAAAGTATGGCTATAACGATAAAATTCTTTTGGAAAATTTATGAATTTGCATACAAGATTGTGTTAACATTCCTTTGGGAAAAATATACATTTTCATGCGAGAAATGATAACATGTTGTGTTAGCCTTCATTGGAAAATATTATTTTAGGAAAGAAGATGAATTTATGTGCGCAAAAATCATGGTAATGTGTTGGTTTCTTTAGAATATATCTATATATAATATATATATATATATATATAATATATATATATATATATATATATATATATATATATATATATATATATATATATATATATATATATATATAGTGGGGTTTAATATTTTTAGAAAAATAAGACATGTATCTATATTCTTTATTGTATTAGTTTTCAGGAAAAGAAAACATGTTTTTGCATGCCCTATTGTGCTAGATTTCCTCGAAAAGGAAACATGTCTTTGCATGCTCTACTGTGTTAATATTTATTTTGGGAAGATTCTTTTGGAAAACATATGCATCTGCATGCATAGGAACAACATTCAATGTGTTAGCTTTCTTTTACAAATTTTGCATGCACCAAAAGTAATAGCTAAAGGGCTAGTTTATTTTGATAAATTTTATGTAATTGCATGCATGATGATCATAGCTGATGTGGTAGATTTCCTTAAAGGAATGTCAAGAAAATTGTAGTGATTTTCCTTGGAAAGAATGTGTGCTTGTGCGAGGGGAATACTAATTAATGTGGTATTTATCTATAGGCGTGCTTGATAGCTATATGATTGTATTAATGTGTGTGTAGTGATGTTAAAGAAGACATAGCATGATATTTTGTTTATGTTTTATATATGCACATGAATAGATGTTGAAGCGTCATTGATAAATCATGATTATTAGTCGGTTAATACTTTAAATAATCATGATATCGAACTTTTATAATGTCAACAATGACAGGGAAGAATGATGAAATATGCAAATAATAGATTATGTTTAACATTGCGACTGATAAAATATCCATGCATATTGAGGAATGTTAGCTACAAGATAATCCATTAATGGGAACAACTAGACCACAAAGATAGAGAGATTGAGGATTTGTGGGTAAATGATATCATGATGATTAAATAGATTTTAGCTAGATATGTTGTATTTAAATGATATTTCTTTATAATATTTAAAACAATGGTTAAGGGATGGACTCCCTTACAAGCCATTGAGTGAGGGGTGAACACCCTCATGAGCGTTTGATAAAAAAACTAAACGTTTGCTAGTTTTCACCCTTTGGGGTTTATAGGGTGTATTGGTGTTGAATGATGTGATTGCCTATAGTGTCATTTTTATGATGTTGATTCCTTACATGATGTGATATTTGCATTATAAAGTACATGATTAACTAACCTAGTTAAAAGAATCACAAACATTATGCAATTTTACATCGTGAAGTTTATGATAATATGCTACAACAATCAAAGTTAATGGTTGTGTAACTTACTATTCCTTTACTAAATATTACTCTATGTAATGATGATTTCTTATCTAATGGTTAGGAAGTAATATGGAAATGTAATCTAGGAAATTACACGTTGGTAAATTTTGTAAATTTTTTCTAATCCAAGCATTTTCATGCGAGGTTTCTGGGAGATGTTACAAGTGGTATCAAATCTGAAGGTTCCATCATTATCACTTTTTGGGAATTGGTTAGCGGAGAATAAGTAGAGGTATGGTAATAGTGGGCATCATCTTAGTTATGGTTCTAATAAACAACATAATGATATATTGTTGGGTTGCCCAAATACCATCTTTTTACCAACCTTTCACTTCAATTTCATTTCACTTTTAAACCACATTTCTCTTTCCCATACCCTTACATTAAACTATTTTCATGATTACATCGGGTTTAGAATTATTATTTTCCAATGCATCTATTTTAGTGTTTTTGAGTGAATTTATGCTTAAATTTTGGAAAAATAACATTTTTTCACTTAAGTGGGATGAGTTTCATAATGTTTGTAGTTTTATTTGAATACTTCAACAAAGCCATATTTGACCACCATGCCTCAAACTAAAATTTATTCTTCAACCCCTTGAAGATTTGATGAAAATTTGGTAGATTCCTTCAAACATACTTCATGGAGAAGAATCATAGAAGTTTTGATAAGATTTATTGTCAAATATATTAGATATTTGTGAGAGGATTTGGAGTGATGTTACATGCTAAGTGTTAGCACGTGGTTGTAACCACATGAGACATTTGTGGATTTAGGAGAGATTTGTGGATCTCAAATCTTTTTTATTTATCTCAAGTTTATGTATAAATAGGAGTGACTCTTCCATTCCAAGGGGAGGACTCTTGGAGCATGTATCCAACTTATGATGGTATAGATTAAATATTCCTTTTACATAAATTTCCATTCTATAGTTTTAGATGTAAATTGATTTAATGCAGTATATGAATTTATGGAATAGTTTGTCACTTTTACCTTATGATAACTTAGCTCACTCCAAATGGATCAAGGAAGAATTTTGTTTCATTATAAATAGTTGTGAATATTGGTTCGATTTATATGTTGGGCTATAATCTTGATTGTTGATAGGTCCTTTAAAACATTACGAAGAGACCTCCTGTAAAGGGAGCTTAGTGTTTTCTTGCCTACAACAACTAAGTCATCTAACTCATATTAACGATTTCTATAGTTTTATATGCTTTATTTTCTTCATGAATAATTGATAATTTTGATTGTTGATAGGCCTTGTGAAACATTATGAAAGGACCTCTTATAAGGGAGCTTAATGTTTTCTTGCCTAAAACCAAGTTTTCTTAGCTTAGAGTCAATTTCCTACTCCTACATATATTTTCTTGGCGTCAACACAAGCTTACGAGTATCCCTGATTGATAATTTAATGAAATAAATTTAAGCAATTGAATTTCCCAACATATATGCACTAGACTAATTTTTTCATGAGATGCGTGATGCATGTTTATAATTGCATTAAAGAGTAGTAAGTAATAAATATTGTTGTAAAGTTGTGCTCATTACATTACAATTGTGATAAGGATAAAAGAAAATGAAATCTATGTTGCACCAAAGAAAAATCCTAAGCACTCAGCAATGAAAATTAGAATTGACTGCCAACATTTTGATATATGAAAATATTAATGATACATTTAATGAACATGACCAAAGTTGCAATGCTATAACTTATAAAGAATGAATGCAGGAATGTAAAAGGTTGGCGGGGTGGGGGGTTTCCTTGAACAGGACAATAGAATGTTGTAAAAGACATTGAAAGAACCCTTTTAGATGTTAAAAATGAATAAAGAGTCAAATGGTAAGACTGGCCTGTAAGGGCTGATTGTTGATTGAGTCTTGTCATGGTTAAATTAAGATCTTTGGTAGCATTCCTTAGTTAGCATTGCATGACTAACTATTAAAACTTAAATGCATAAATTGGTTTTTATTAAAGATTATCACAAGTTGTAAACAAATGATTGTGGTAATTTACTTCTTATTATTTATTTATTGCTAACAATACAATGTTGAAATTGGGGATGTTTGGATTGTTACCATAATTGTTAATGACACATACACGTTAATGATAAACCATTATTTTATATGACAAGGTATTCCAAAGGCTTTTATGCATAACAATATTGTATGCAAGAAAACCACAATGATGATAGAAATTAATACTTGTTTAGAAATGCATACATGTGATTGCAGGCTCTTGAAACTTGAAAAGAAATTGAATCATGATACATTAGTGTCATTAAAGTGACTGATTTGATGGTTCTACTAGCTTAATGGACGAACTAGTGGTAATCCAATGGTGTTGATTACCTTGTTTGTTCAAAATCTTATAAATTTATTATTTGATAATCGAGTGGTGATGTTAGTTGATATGCATGAATGGCTCTTGATTAAATGCATATGCATCAATGAAATGAAACGAAATGTTGCATGAGTTAGAAATTATGGGAATGTTGATGATTAAAGTACTAGTCCCTTAACTGTTGTTTGGGAAATTATTTTTTAATGGAAACTTAATTTTAACATCTAGAGGATGTATCCTTACTGGTTATATTAATTTTAATACATAAAGTTAATTTATGAAGAGAAACATGACCCCTTCTATTGTGTTTAAATATTGATAAAATAGATGCATGTGACAAAGAAATGCATCTTGAATGCATTTGATGAATGTTTTGTAGAAGTGAGTTTTATTAAAAACAATTGTAGCTAATGTTGATGATGTGATTAATTAGGGGTAGCTTAGTGGCAACATAAGGATCTGTTAAAGATAAAATGTTGGAATGTGAATTGTAACTACAAATGATAAAGTATAATGTTATGATAAGTAAGATATGGCCATGTTTTTCTAAGTTTGATGATTGTTATTATGTTGAAAAGTAGAATGTATACCACCTATATGATGTGATGATTTCATGCCAACTTGATTTTACAGATTGTGGGACCCATGACGAGGGTCAATTATGAATGCATAATGTACATAAATGTCCCTTTTTCTTCGATAATAATATGCATATGGTAAGTTATATAAATTATAGTGGGAAAAGGTGCTAAAAGAGAATTTCACATGCCAAACAATTATGGATGGTTGTGAAAGGATAATAGGCCTTGGATTGAAGGAGTTTGTCTTCCTAGATGGGTTGACGGCAGTTTCCTACCGAAATTTCCTCTCCTTAGATATAAATTATCTCAATAAGGGAAAAGAGTTGGCCAAGATGGTGAAGAGGGGAAAAATACCGAGGCAACTCTATTGATTTTGGAGCCTATTGGAGGAAGACCACAATTCCTCATAAAGGGGATGCTGCCAGAGGAATAGGTAGGATGCTAGCAAGAGGAATCTTGTATTAGGCCCTGTGTGGTCATTGGATTTCTTGAGTTGGTTAGCTAGTGGAATTCCAGAATGGACTTAGTATAGTATCTGTCACAAAACTGTGTAGATGTGAAAATGGCTTGATCTAGTTGTGGAAACCATTTCCCACTAGTTGGGAGGAGCATTCTTTTGCCACCGTGGTTCTCATAGCAGAAAAAAGTAACTAATAAATTATGTGAATTTTCAATATGATTATGTAATAATTTTATGTACATCTTGAGAGGAAAGGAGCCTATTGTTTGGAAAGGAATTACTAGAAGTGTAGTTCCTATATTGTATTACCAATCTTGTGAATGTCTTTAGCAGGGGCTAATACATAATGCACTTGATGCACTTATTTATCATTTCGATGATTAGAGAGCTAGGTGCTCTGTGAGTAATTTTAGAAGTATTATATGGATGTCTTTATCAGGAAGCTAAGACAATGTGCATGTGGTGCACTGATTTATCATTTATACGATTAGAGGGTTGGTGGTATCTGAGTACTTATGGAAGTATTGTGGTTAAAATATCACTTGACATTGTGTGAATGATTGATAATTGAAAGTATTTTATTTAGCTGAAAAAATTGTGGTTAATGTGATTATATTGAATTTGTTGAGTATACAAGGTTCTTTCCATGGAGGTTGTGGAACCACCTATAACTATTCTTTTTTGCATAAAGTGACCATGATTTCCAAGAGTAATTGGTAAGAAATGGTAATTTGGTATAGATATTTTGCTTTGTTTCGATGAAATTAAATAGTTTCTAAGTGATTGAAGTATAACTTGAATATTTTGTAGTTGTAAAATGCTTATAACTATTGTTAAATTGATATTGTTTTTGTTTTTTGGATATCAAAATCCATCATTTTGAAGGGGAAGGGTCCCCTTTTGAGTTGTTTAGATTATTATATCATGAGAAAAACTCAATGATAAATGCCAAGGATGATGTTTAATTCAAGGGGGGAGTATGTAATATCCCTAGCCAAATTACGTGGCATATATAATTTATTAACATGAAGTATATTATTAACTTACTATCAGCTGGTTCATGCTAATTAGTCGTTAGGGTTTTGTGCGGTTGTGATCTGTGTAACTAATTAAAGGAGAATCTTTCCCACCAATATCAATTGTTAATATGAGGGGAGCCTTTTTACTCTTGCATAGGGAGATGAGTTGAATGGGGAAAATGAGTTCAGGCTCTCATGAATGTCTATAGAGTGAAAAAAAATACGGCGGGGTGATTTAGACACAAGTTACAGTGATAGTGAGGCTTTGTACTCATTGTTAACTATGAAGTGACCCACCTCTAACTCTGCCAAATTCTACATTGGAACCTAAATGCATAGGATGCATATGACTTGCCAACAATAATATTGAATCTAGAGGAAAAGAGTTGAACCAAGAAGAGGAGGAGGTGTTGGGGTTTATTTCCTTCTTGAGAGTCCAGAGAAGATTAGTACTTATTGTAGCATGCTGGTTTGGTGAAATTTTTTTAACGTAATAGTACTTCATTTTAATAGTTAGCTTGGAAATATTTATATGAATATGCACTCTCTTGCCTTAACCCTTGCACTATGAATTAAATATGCATGCATATCAGGTGATAGAATTTGTTGCATTCTGCAATGTGTTATTAACATTTGACTTGCTAGGGATACTTTTTATATATGTTTATATATATGGGGGTTGAAAAGGAATTTTTTTTAGTAAGATTATTAACCTTTAATAATATACCACCAATGCATTATGATAATAAAATAGGCCTAACATTGCAATGATTAATGCATTTTAGTTTTAGTTTCACAAAAAATAGAGTAAAAGGTGGTTTACCTATTGTGTAAGATTATGTATTTTCATACGAATAGACCTGCTCCCATAATATTTAAGCATGCATATGAATATTTGTGTAAAAGATAAATAACCATGTAATTTTCTTGAAAGAGAATATGTGATTACTTCACTAAAATTCTTGAAAATCACACCTATTTACATATGCATGAAAGAGTAATTTCTATGCATTTGACTTCTTGAAAAAGTAACCTGTGTTTGCATAAATATTATGCCTTTGATCTCTTAGAAAAGAGATATATTTTATATGCATGGAATTAATATATTTCTTGAAAAGAGAAGTGTTTCTATATACATCATTGTATTAGATTTATTGAAAAGAAATAAGTGATTTGCATGCACAACAATAAAATTGTTATGTTGTATATTTCTTAAAATGAAATATGTTATTTTCATGCATGAAAAATATAACTATTGTGTTTGTTCTCTTGAAAATGAAATATGATCTTTGCATGCATGAAAAGTAAAAATATAGTGTTGGATTCCTTGAAATGAAATATGAATGAAAAGAATGACTATAACGATAGACTTCTTTTGGAAAATTTATGCATTTGCATAGAGTACATCGTTAACTTTCCTTTGGAAAGAATATACATTTGCGTGTGAGAGGTGATTTCATGTTATGTTAGCCTTCATTGGAAAATATTCTTTTAGGGAAAAAGATGAATTTACGTGCAGAAAAATCGTAGTAATATGCTGGTTCTTTAGAATATATATAATATGTGTGGTGTGTGTGTGTGTGTCTATATATATATAGATATATATATTATATTAATATATATATACTATATATATAGATATTATATAATATATATATATATATAATTAATAATTAGTATATATATATTATTAGTATATTATATATTATATATAATATAATATTATATAGTTATATGCATATGCTTGCATATGCATATGCAATGCATATGCATATGCGCATATGCATATAACATATACATTACAATAACACATACAACTACACATACACATACACATACATATTATATATATATAATATAGTATATTATTATTATATATGATATATATATCTAATATCTTATTATATATATATTATATATATATATATAATATATATTAATATTAATATTATATATATAATAGACAGAGAGAGAGAAGAGACGTGGTGGTTTTAGATATTTTGGAAAAAGAGAACATATATTTTTATGCTTTATTGTATTAGTTTTTTAGAAAATAAAACATGTTTTTGCATGCTCTATTGCGTTAAACTTTCTTTTGGGAGGATTCTTTTGGAAAACATATGAATCTGCATGCATACGAACAACATCCAATGTGTTAGCATTCTTTTACAGGGCTAGTCTCTCTTGATAATTTTTATGTAATCACATGAACAAAGATCATAAATGACGCGTTATCTTCCCATAAAGGAATGCCTAGACAATTGTAGTGGTTTTCCTTGCAAAGAATGTGTGCATGTACAAAGGGAATAATAGTTAACGTGGTATTTATCTATGGATGTGCTTGATAGCTATATGATTTTATTAATGTGTGTGCAATGATGTTAAAGAAGACATGACATGATATTTTGTTTATGTTTTATATATGCACACAAATTGATGTTGAAGCATCATTAATAAATATTGATTACTGGTTGATTAATACTTTAACCAATCATGATATCAAAGTTTGTTGATGACAACAATGGAAGGGAAGAATAGTCACATATGCAAATAATATATTATGTTTAAAATTGTGATTGATAAAATATCCATGCAGATTGAGGAATGTCAGTTGTAGGATGATCTATTAATGGGAACAAACAAATCACAAAGACATAGAGATTGAGGATTTGTTGGTAAATTATATTATGATGATTGTAATAGCCTTTAGCTAGATATGTTTTATTTGAATGACATTTATTTGTAATATTTTATGACAACGATTAAGGGATGGACTCATGTGCTAGCCATTGAGTTAGGGGTGAACACCCTCATGAGCGTTTAATAATAAAATTAAACGTTTGCTAGTTTTCACCCTATGGGGTTTCTAGGATATATTAGTGTTGAATGTTGTGATTTCCTATGCTACCATTTTTATGATGTTTATTTCTTGCATGATGTGATATTTTCATTATTAAATATGTGATTAACTAACCTAGTTAAAAGAATCACAAAAATGATGCAAGGTTACATCGATAAGTTTATGATAATATGCTACAACTATGGTAGTTAATGGTTGTGTAACTTTTTATTCCTTTTCTAAAGATTACTTTATGTATTGATAATGGTTGACTATAGGTGATCATGGATGACCATGTTGATTATGGTTGAACATGTTTGACCATGGTGACCATAGTTAACCATGGTGGCTGTGGTTTTCCATGGCTAACCATGGTTGACCATAGTTGGCCATTATTTTCCATGGCTAACCATGATTGACTATGGTTAAAAATAGTTGGTGATGTTAACCATGGTTGATCATAGTTGGCCATGTTGACCATGTTTTATCATATTAACCATAGTTAGCCATGTTTTCCCATGGTTAACCATGGTTGAACTATTTTGTTCATATTGTGATGGTGGGGTATGTTCAACTCATTGTGAAGTTGGGTAATGTTTGTCATATTTTGACATTGGGAAATGTTTGTCACTCGTGATGTTGCAATATTTGTCACATTACGATGTTGGGTAATGGTTGACCGATATTTGACCACGTTTGACTATGATAAATTATGGTTAACCATCTTTGATCATGGTCGATTATGTTTGACTATGATATATTATGGGTGATCATGTTTGACCATGTGTTGCCCATGTTCTCTATGGTTGGCTATGAATTGACCATGGATGACAATGTTGACTATGTTTAACCATGTTTGCCCATGGTTGGACTATGTTCATCACATTGTGAGATAAGGGTATGTTCAACTCATTGTGATGATAGATAATGCTTGTCACATTATGATGTTGAGAGATTTTGTCACATTGAAATGTTGGGTAATGTTTGTTAGATTGTGACATCGAGATATGTTAGATCACATTAAAATGTAATGTTGTTGAAGGGTTATGTTCAAATGAAATGTCAAGATACATTTGTCACATTGCAACATTGATCAATGCTCGTCATATTGTGATATTGGGTTTTTTTTTACACATTATGATGTCAAGTTATGTTTTTCATATTGTGACAATGGCATTGTTTTTCATGACAAAACATTGGGTTATGTGTGTGTCAAATTATGATGTCAAGCAATGTTCATCACATGTGTCATCATGATATGATTGCCACATCGTGATAGTGGCACATATCAACCATTTTTACTAATGTGTTTGAGCAATGTTCATTACATTGTGACATTGGGCAATGCTTTTCACTATCATTTGGTAGTTTTTGTGACATTGTGATTTTGGGCAATGTTATCACATTGTGACATTGGGTAATACATGACACATTGCAATGTTAGATTATGTTTGGCACATCATGATGTTGGGTAAAGTAAGTCACATTATGACATCGAGATATGTTAAATCACATCAAAATGTGATGTTTGTGAAGGTTTATGTTGAAATGCAATATTAGGACATATTTAACACATTGTGAAATTGACTTATATTCATCATATTGTGACATTTGGTTTTATTCGACACCTTGTTATGTCAGGTTATGTTCGACACACTGCTACACCAGGTTATATTCATCACATTGCAACATCAGTAATGTTTGACATATTTTATTGTCAATTTTGTTCAACACATTACAACATTGGGTCGTGTTTATCACATGTTAAAGTTGGTGGATATTTATAACATTATGATTTTTTTTGGATAGGTACCTTGAAAAAAAATCCATCAAAGTTTTTACTTTGTTATAGCGATAGGAATCTTGAACAAGCATGGCATTTTGCAAGGAAACTTCAATATGATGTGATGTGACATCACTAAAATATTTTTTGCATGAGCCAAAAGTTCATTTTTATGTGATGGATAAGTTTTCTCTCTTGTGACACTTAAATGCCTTTCTTTGTGACATTGATACCAGATAAGATGGAATATTGTAGGTTATGATATGTAGTCATTCTAAGTGCATTAATAGAGAATCAACTTCATGATGATTCATATTTTTTCTAAGAATATTATGAGAAAGCCAACTTGTTTTAAACTTGTTATAAGGACATTGATGACCAAACAAATTGAGCTTTACAAATTATGTTCTATACTTACTTTAAGAACATTTATGTACACCACACATAAATCAAACAATGCATGTAGTGCACCATGATACACATTGTGAACATAGTTATAATTAATAACGATAATGATAATTAATTAATTATTATTAATACATTATAAATAATATTAATTAATATATTAATAACAATTAATATATTGATGAATTGATATAAATTAATTTATTAATGTATTCATAATAATTATAAATGTATTAATTTTTATCCCTAAAAAGAAACAACTTTCAATTTTAGTATAAAATCAAAAGTACATTTCAAAAACCTTAAAAGTGCAATACAAGTCCCTCAAAAATAGACTTTTAGAAATATGAAAGATTGATGAAGATGAAAGGAAGTGTTGTAATTGACATGAGAGTATTACAATAATTTTTTTTATGAAAAACAACAAAAAGAAATATATAGCCTAATAAAAGCATCAACCATGATATTTCTCACAAATCATGGAAAATGAGATTCTATCTGTCAAGGTATCATCCCTTTACTTATCCAAAGTGTATGAGTTCACAAGAAGATGAATGGTATCCTTGGAGAATGTTTTTTCATACATATTATGTTCTCTAAAGAAATAAGAAAATATATTTCTTGGAATTGAGCCACTACCTCTTTTAATTGTTGTGCAATATGCATGAGACACGAAATGGAAATTTTATTTTTTCCTACATCCACTAAATAATGTATTCACAGTCATCGAAAATTAGAAGGAGACGATCATTTCTTAATATAGTAGGGGAGGGACGCCATTGCCTGTGTGCCCTCCCATCCACCTAAGCTGCCGACGTGGAGACATCTGCAATGGCATATGACAGATACTGAATAACTCCCCCCACGCATTGCTGTGGATGGGTGCATTTAAGACATCAGGTAATATGTCATTTAGGGTTTCATTCTATGTATTTTGTGGCATGTCTTTGCTGCCCTATGTTCTTTTGTTTGGGTCCGGTGTGTGGGCAATGTGCTTCGCCGATGAGGGCTGCTCTCGGCTCCAGTATTGGTTCACCTTGTCTGCCATTCTGGAGCTTCTCACAGGGCAAGGTTGCTTGCAATGGTTCGTTTCTTGTTTATGGTTTATGTTGTGGTTGCTTTACCATGTTTGGTATTGCTGTTTACAGTGGTTCATTTCTCGTTTAGGGTTTAGGGTGTAGTTGCTTTACCTGTTTCGAGGGTGGTTTAACAGTATTACTATTGTTGTTCGTTCTGTACCGTCAAGGGTTTATAAATACCTTGGTTGTTGTTTCATGCTCACCGCCTGTTGTTTGGGAAGGAGCCAATGGGAGAATATAACTAGTTCGGTGGTCAACATGCAAGTTTTGAGGTCCATGAAGGTAAATCTGCAAATTCATGGGTTTTATTTTGAATTTATTGTAATTTGTTTGTATGTTTTTCCCAAACGCTAGTTTTTTCATGTGTTTGCAAGTTTTTGTTGCAGGTGATTTGAGTGGATGTCGCAGAAAAGGTATGGCGAGGTCTGGAGGAAGTTTGGACATGGTGGTGGCTTTTGCAACTCTCCCTTAGGATTCTAAATGCTACCAGTCACTGTGTTTTTCAACACTTAAAATTGTTATTGAGATTTTTGTAATTTAGATCTTGTTGCACTCTTGTGTTTTTCAACACTTGAATTTACTGGGAAATTAACTCTTTTTGCATGGTTTCTACATTTTCTTCCTCTGTTATGATTTTTGCTTTCTCTTCTTTCTCTGTTACGATTTTTTTCCTCTGTTATGATTTTTTCTTGCTCTTTTACTTCTGAGAAACCCCCACCCAATCTAGTGCTTCTAAGATAAGGGTAGTTAATAGTAGTACCTCCTAAGGGATAAATACAATAAGTGTCTAGGGCCAACATGTCTAGCTCTGAAGGTGAGAAGTTGTATAGTAGTTCAGTAAATGTAAGGCAAGCATAAATAATTCATTCTTCTATAACACTTACAATTAAAAGATGTTTCGGTTGGAACGAATTTACATGTGTATTTTTGTTTCATTCCTTGTCACATATGGTTTGTGGAGAAATCTAGATTTTATGTCATTTTGGAAATGGTTTCGGTTCTGGTCAGATTTAGTCTGATGTCGTCTTGAGTTTATGTCAAATGGATCTAAGTTGTCCTTTTGTATCTTGCCATCTTGAGAAGCTTCTTTATTTCTCTGTCTCCATATTTGTTGATGTATGGAATGCTAGGTTCTTGGTGCATATGAAACTAATAGATAAATACATTAAGTGTTCTAGGGAAGACATGTCTAGATCTGAAGGTGAGAAGTTCTATAGTAGTTCAGTAAATGTAAGACAAGGGTAAAGAATTCATTCTTCTATAACACTTATAGTTAAAATATGTAATTTCACTTAATTTTTGGGTTGGAACGAATGTACAGTTAAAATATGTTTGGGTTGGAATGAATGTACTTGTGTATTGTTGTTTCATTCCTTGTGGCATTTGGTTTGTTGAGAAATCTAGAATTGATGTCATTTTGGAAATGGTTTTGGTTTTGGTCAGATTTAGTCTATAGTCTTCTTGAGTTTATATCAGATGAATCTAAGTTTTCCTTTTGTATCTTCCCATCTTGAGGAGCTTCTTTACTGCTTTGTCTCCATATTTTTTGATGTATGGAATGCTAGGTTCTTTGTGAATATGAAACTAATAGCTATGTAACTTTTCTATAATAATGGATTTCAAGTGCTACAATTTATAAAAAGAGAAAAATCCACAAGTTGGTACAACCATTTCTCCCATATTGTTGAACTTATTCCTAAAATTTTCAATACTTCTTTTAATTACATTACAAGTTTTTTGAGCTTGTTGGAGTGGATTCCTCTTTGTCAATTTTTGAATTTTCTCCATGATCATTGTAGTCCTTAACTCCAAGGGATTTTAATTTGTCCCAAAATTTGGTAACATATGCAATGGCCAGTAGAAGGACTGCAGTTTATGTATTGTTTGGAATAGAGTCTGCGATAATATGCAGAGATTTCACATTTGAACTTCTTAGATAGATAATTTAAATGCAGTGACTGCATTAATCTATGAAATTTATTTTTAGATTCCTTCTTCTATAACACTTATAGTTAAAAGATGTAACTGCACTTAATGTTTGGGTTGGAATGAATATACAATTAAAAGATGTTTGGGTTGGAATGAATGTACTTGTTTATTGTTGTTCATTCCTTTGTGGCATCTGGTTTGTGGAGAAATTTGGATTTTATGTCATTTTGGAAATGGTTTTGGTTATGGCGAGATTTAGTGTGTTGTCTTCTTGAGTATATCAGATGGATCTAGGTTTTCCTTTTTGTATCTTGCCATCTTGAGGAGCTTCTTTATTGCTCTGTCTCCATATCTGTTGATGTATGGAATGCTAGGTTCTTTGTGAATATGAAATTAATAGCTATGTAACTTTTCTATATTAATGAATTTCAAGTGCTACAGTTTATAAAAAGAGAAAAATCCACAAGTTGGTGTAACCATTTCTCCCATATTATTGAATTTATTCCTAAAATGTTCAATGCTTCTTTTAATTACATTAAAAGTTTTTTGAGCTTGTTGGAGCGGATTCCTCTTTCTCAATTTTTTAATTTTCTCCATGATCATGTAGTCATTAACTCTAAGGGATTTTAATATGTCCCAAAATTTAGAGTTGAAATTTTTTATAATTATATTTTCCCTATATATTTTCTAATTGTCCTTGCAATTTAATTTTAGTCTTCTTATATTTAATTCTAATTCCATCTTTTTCCATTAGTTTCTCTTTAAAAATATCTAACTTATCATTTTTTATAGTGGTTATTCTCTTCAAATCTAACAATATCTTAGCTAACTCTTCAGATGGGTCTATTAGTATTGAAGGTTGAGAAGATGAAGATCTTTTGCATACATGTTCATCTTTCTCCTTCCTTAGAACCTCAATCTATTATTCATATAATTCAATATGATTAATAATTTCGAGAATCTACTGTAGGAGTTGAACATTTTGTTTTTATATTGCTTGCAATTTAGGAGCTTGAACATGGTCAATATTTGGTATTTTTAGATTTTTGTTTAATTTTAGGATTTGAATGCATTTGGTTTTGACCAAATCTTGTAGTGACTTCATAGATTTAGGGTTAGCACCCAGATTAATTATCCACTATTCCATCTCATCAATTCTTATTTATTTTGTTCTAGTGGCTAATTTTTCGACTTTATCTATTTTTTATTTTATTTTCCATGGTTTGTATTTTACTCATGCTTGGAAACGTTTTTTTGCCTTCTAAGTTAACTTATAGTGGATGAGGTTTCATATGTGGTGTGAGGTTAGGTACTTTTATTGTTCATTTTTTTATGGAATTTTCATATTAAAATAAATGACTTGTTCAATATTTCATTATTCACTCGTTTGTAATCATATTTACAACTCAGTTATAAAAATTTTGTAAATCATTTGGTGTGTAGAGGAATAACAAAAAATCCCATTTGCATTCTCATGTTTTATTTGGCTTGTTGATGCTTCACCGCACATGCACTCTGTTTGTCTTCTAAGTTAACTCATAGTGTATGAGGTTTCATATGTGGTGTGAGGTTAGGTACTTTTACTGTTCACCTTTTTAGGGAATTTTCATATTAAAATGAGTGACTTGTTTAAGATTTCATTATTCACTCATTTGTCATCATATTTACAACTCAGTTATAAATGTGTTGTAAATCATATGGTGTGTAGAGGCATAATAAGAAATCTCATTTGCATTCTAAGGTTTTATTTGGCTTGTTGATGTTTCATCGCACATGCACTCTGTTTGTCTTCTAAGTTAACTTATAGTGGGTGAGGTTTCATATGTGGTGTGAGGTTAGGTACTTTTACTGTTCAATGTTTTATGGAATTTTCAAATTAAAATAAGTGACTTGTTCAAGATTTCATTATTCACTCACTTGTCATCATGTTTCCAACTTAGTTATAAATGTGTTGTAAATCATTTGGTGTGTAGAGGCATAACAGAAAATCCCATTTGTGTTCTTAGGTTTTATTTAGCTTGTTGATGCTTCACTGCACATGCACTATGTTTGTCTTCTAAGTTAACTTACAGTGGATGAGGTTTCATATGTGGTGTGAGGTTAGGTACTTTTATTGTTCATTGTTTTATGGAATTTTCATATTAAAATATGTGAATTGTTCAAGATTTAATTATTCACTCATTTGTCATCATATTTACAACTCAGTTCTAAATGCATTGTAAATCATTTGATGTGTAGAGGCATAGCAGAAAATCCCATTTGCATTCTCAGGTAAGATTTCTACATTATAATATACTATAGATGTTCCTTGTAAAATGGATTTTGGTTACAATGCCGCAAACAATATGAAATTAAACAACCTACGTTGTAAGCCAAAATATTTCTGTGATAAGAAAACAAGATGATCTATCCAAAATCCACATCGTAATGTGGTTACAACCAAAAACATATGACACCCCTATTCTTTATGGCCTTGAGATTCTTGAGTGCCAAAACTCCCTGAGTTACCTGCTTGAGCCAGGTAGGTTGGCTACCTAAAAAGGATCAATTAGGAAATAGTTGATTGTTGCCATATGATTGAGTCCAATTTGCACCTTCCAACCATGGAGGAATTGAGTACCCATACCTCACATTTAAACTACTAACCACTACATTAAGTGGAGGTGTGTGATGAGCATACATGGAATTGACACATCCTCTGGTAGGAATAAGGCAAGTGGGTAAACCCTCATTTTGATAGTGAGGCACTTGAATGTTTATGAGGTCTTGGAATAATGGTATATTATATGCAATATTGTCCAATGTGTTTGACATAATCCTGGTTTCATTAGATGTGCTTGCATCATTGTCAACCATATTGATCATCCCTTGTTCCTTTTCAAGCATTTGTTGTGCCTTTCTTGATTCCTTTTCCTATCTTTCCATTTGGTTTTATTGGTCCTTCTCTTGAATTTATTTATCTCTTTCAAGCCTTTCATCTGATCGATGTTGTGCTGCAACAATCATTGTTGCATTCTCCTCCTTGGCTAGATCCTTCATTTTCTATTTTAACTCCTGAATTTCAAATTTCTTTTTCTCAAACTCAACTAATAGGTTTATATAGCCTTTTAAGGTGAGTAACTGTGAACTTCGACCCAAATGAAGACTACCTAGTGTACCTTTTTTTTTTTTTTTCATTGATACTCTCTCCACTGGTAACTTTAGGAACTGACCAAGTAACTTCTCCACCCCTTCCACCTGCTTGTAATTTCTTGGTACTTCCCTTTCAGTATCTGAGGCAACTGATTAAAATGTATTGTTATCTTCATTTGATGCCTCATTATGTGCTTTATCTTCTTCCATTGATCTATTGTCCACAAAAAAATGAACAATTTCATTGTTCAATTATGTTGGTTGTGAAGGCATATTCATGCTTTCTTCACTGGTTGTTGAGACACTATGTTCGTTCAAATTAATCAGGGCTTCTGCCAGCCATGATTGTGGGGTTACTTGGCTTGGAAATGTTAACTGGCCATTGTCAACTGCATGTTCAACAATGTCATTAACAATATCAACAATAAAAGTTTCATGTTCTTGAGTTGGTAGAACGACCTCCATGTTACTGTGAATTTTTTCATGATTATACTGTGTTTCACATACAGTTTCATCATCATCACCATATAAGTGTCCTTGAGAGAGGGAAATCATATTACCTATTGCAACCACATCATCTTGTTCATCTACTTATTGCACTTCAACACCTGTTTGGACATGCCCTTCTTCCTGACCATCCACATGAAAGACCTAGCTACAACTAGTATCATGCATAAGAGCATCATAACTCCATGGCCATATTCCTATCCTCCTAAACCTAGCCTTGATATTTAATGGTGTCAGAGCCCTTTTAAATGCTTTACTTGCAAAATCTTCTAGCTCGAACCTTTCACCTCAACCTCTGGATTCTTTGCCATCCATTCAACACGCTCTAACCTGAAATAGTTCTTTAGAGAGCCAAACACACTAACATCAAGGGGTTGCAATCTGTGAGTGGTATGAGTGGGCAATGTTAACAGGTCGATGCCCAAATTGTTTGTATAACCATGTGGCTTCCATGGCCATCTAATATCAATAGGTGTATGTTATTAGGTGAGACACCACTTGGTATAGATGCAACAAAGTGACAAAGCCAATTTAAAAAAGTTATTTAGTCATCCATGCATGGGGATGTGCAACCATGCATGCACCTGGTTCACAATTTTGTATATAGTTTTAAAGTTGATTTTTACCTTTGAATAGATAAAATCTTGGGATTGAATTACCAATTGCATTGACACAACATAAAATAGTTATCTGTTCCCTTCTCCTAGGAAAATTCTTTGGCACGTTTTAGCTCCCTCTTTTGGAAATTACCTGCATGCCACAATTGCTTCCTGCCTGTAAACTTGTTTCATCACAATTCCATATATGGTATGTACCATAAGAATGTTTATCATAAGCACTAGAAAGAGTATCATAGAACTTACATACAACTGCAGGGCACAAATTTAATGCTTTGTCTCTGTCAAGGTCCTCAGTTGTACGTAATACACGGTCTAGATGCCTTTTTTTAAATCCAAACCACCATGATTACCATGAAACACATATTTGAATGGGTTTGGCATCCCTTGACAGATTTGAGAAACTATGGATTTGAGTTGTATCAACTCTAGCCCATGTCCCAATTGGGCCATCTCTTTACAACACTCAACCACATCGACTTCCTCCTCTTCATTCATAACTGTAAGAGGCCATCTACGTTTTGTATGAGTCATCCCATTTATCAAATAATGTATTGACAAGCGAGGCCTGCCATATTTTTTTGTAGATGCCCGAACTGAATATCCATTAAACTCTATATCGTCAATTACAACTAACATTTCTTCTTTTTTCTAACCTCTTATAATACTGATTGTTTTAGTTGACCTTGCCCCTTGTACTATTGTTGATGATGGCTCTATGGGTGATGGTGTGACAACATCATCTTCAGTCACATGGTCATCCTCAACAACGTTGCTTGGGCCATTGTTGACATTCACATCACTTGTCATGTCCTCATCTGACGAAGGGCATCGTAGCTTGGCACCCCTTGGCAGTCTCCTACCACTTCTCCTTGTATGAGAAACATAACTAACTATTTCCATAGATGCAACAACCTACAGAATTATTACATGCAATATTTAAGAATATTTGAAAATTATGCTTTCATACAAGCCAAAAATATTTATTCTTTATTACATGAAATTATCAACATGAATGTTAGTATCCTTGAAAAATCAAGTCTACAGAATGAATTTTTGGTATGTCTTCAAAATTATCAGTGATTGTTGTTTTGATAACCTTTTTTTACACTTAAAATACCATGAATGTATTTGTACTTGGAAAACTAATGTCATTTTCCACCTTCTTCTGGTACTATGAGAAGATCCCTCTACTTATGGTTCACTATGACACTTCATAAAATTCTGCATTGCTTGTTTTCTTTGGCACTATCCTAGTTCCTTTTTTGGTTAAGATGTTGATATGGTAGTTACTGTTGTTTGAATTAATTTGTTTAGCCTCATGTTTGTCATTATTGTTATTCATAGTGACCAAAGACATCCGAGGTTTGGATTGGGAAGACATGGTCATTTTACAAGTTGTTTGGCTGCTGAGGGTAGACTTAGCTATGTTCTTGGACCGAGTTATAAAGTACATTGACTTATTGTTGTTTCAATTAATTTAATCCTTAAATGTTGAAAACTGTAAAGTCTCCATTTAAAGTCTGACACTTTTGGAGACACTCACAAACATCCTAGGGATTTCAACTCAACAAAGTGATCTTCCTGGTTAAGATGATGATATGGTTTAGTTCCTTTTTTATAAACTATTATTTGAATTAAATTGTTTAGCCTCATGTTTGTCAATATTGTTTAGTTTCATTAGGTCTCTAAGTACCAATATCTGAATAGTATTTATATTTTTTCTTCAAGACAAGAACTCTAGATCCGACAGTGCAAGAGAATCCACAAAATGCCAACTTGCATAGATATATGAATTACATCATAAGATATATAGAAAGCATTTTTGACACTTTGATTCAAATGGGATATTGTTCATAACTTATTTTAATCCTCCTTTACCTTCTTGCAGTTAGTTTATTTCTAGGTTGTGTGACAGATGATTCAATGTTGCACCATTTTCATTCCTTTTGATATCATTATCATGTTTGTCTCTACTCACATATTTGCATTCTTTTAGTATTGAATTTACCCAAAATATCGTTTGGATTTCTACATTTTTGTCATTTGATCTGTTTTCCTTCCTTTTGATATCATTATCATGTCTGCCTCTACTCACATATTTTCATGCTTTTAGTATTGAATTTTCCCAAATGATCATTTGGGGTTCTACATTCTTATCATCTGAGCAAACCCATCTATTTATTGTTGATTGTAATGCTTCATAAACTTCTGCATTACTTGTTTTCCTTGGGTTTCCACCTTCTTCTAGTACTATGAGCATACCCCTCTACTTATTGTTGATTGTAATGCTTCATAAACTTTTGCATTTCATGTTTTCTTTTGGGCTATCCTTGAATTCGCATTTGGGTTCTTCTGCAAATTAGAGACCTAATGTCAATATTGTAATTATTCATATAGCTAACACTATTCAGACATGAAGGAAGTTCTAGGAGGAATTTCAACTACAAAAAGTGACACCTGGTTCCTTTTGTGGTTAAGATGTTGATTTGGTAGTTACTATTGTTTTGAATTAATTTGTTTAGCCTCATGTTTGTCATTATTATTATTCATAGTGACCACAAAAATCCTAAGTTTGGATTGGGAAGACATGGTAATTTTGCAAGTTGTTTGGCTACTGAGGATAGCCTTCGCTGTGTTCTTGGACATAGTTATAAAGTGCATTGGCTTACTATTGTTTCAATTAAATTTAATCCTTAAATTTTGAAAACTATAAAGTCTGACACTTTTGCAGACACTCATAGACATCCTAGGAATTTCAACTAAAAAAAGTGATCTTTCTAGTTAAGATGTTGATCTCGTTTAGTTCTTTTTATAAATTGTTATTTGAATTAAATTGATTAGCCTCATGTTTGTCAATACCGTTTAGTTTCATTAGGTCTCTAAGTACCAAGATCTGAACAATATTTATATTTTTTCTTTGAGAGAAGAACTCTAGATCTGATAATGCAAGATCATCCACAAAAATGCCAACCTACATATATATATGAATTACATCATAAGATATATATGAAAGCCTTTTTGACACTTTGATTCAAATGGGATCCTATTCATAACTTATTTTTCTCCTCCATTACCTTCTTCTTGCAGTTAGTTTATTTTTAGGTTGCGTGACAAATGATTCAATGTTGCACTGTTTTCATTCCTTTTGATATCATTATCATGTCTGCGTCTACTCACATATTTGCATGCTTTTAATATTAAATTTTCCAAAAGATCATTTGGGTTTCTACATTCTTTTCATTTGAGCCACTTTCATTACTTTTGATATCATTATCATGTTTGCCTCCACTCACATATTTGCATGCTTTTAGTATTAAATTTTCCCAAAAGATCATTTGGGTTTCTACATTCTTGTCATCTGAGCAGACCCATCTATTTATTGTTGATTTTAATGCTTCATAAACTTATTCATTGCTTGTTTTCCCTAGGTTTCCACCTTCTTATGGTACTATGAGCAGACCCCTCTACTTATTGTTGATTGTAATGGTTCATAAACTTCTACATTTCTTGTTTTCTTTGGGGCTATCCTTGAATTCTCATTTGGGTTCTTTGGCAACTTAGAGACCTAATGTAAATACTGTTGTTATTCCTATAGCTAATACTCTTCAAACATGAAGGAATATCTAGGAGGAATTTCAACTATAAAAAGTGTCACCTGGTTCCTTTTCTAGTTAAGATGTTGATCTGGATTGTCTATCACATGTTGAATTTTGGACTTATTTTTGCTCAAGAATTTTTTTAATGAAATATGTATTTTCAATAAAAGAAGAAATGAACGCATGTGGTTTGAGAATTAGAATATGTAGTTGTCAATTCAATTTAAAGTTTATCTCCAAGGAGTTCTGTTCTTTTTCATCTGTAGCTAGCCATACTAGCCAATACTCTTCATTATGGTTGTCATATTTTCCAATCAACTTGAAAATGATTTAGAATATAGAAAAATAGAAAAAATATATATTTTCATGAAAATAAAATTGTTGGACACCTAATCCTAAAGGGTTAGCGTGGAAGCCGAATGGACAAGCAGTCCAAGGGACCTTGGGATGTGAATCCCAACGGTCACCATATTGTACTATAAATGTACATCTTTTGTGAATAAAAATTGTACTGAATGATTTATCTTTCCTATTGTTTTCATATCTGTTTCTCGTTAACCATGTCTGTTTAACATGGTATCAGAGCGGGCGTATTCCTGCCCTGCACAATTAATTTGAGCCATTTGTTCATGGCCTTTCTATGCAGTTTATTTTTGCCATAAATTTCATGAATATTTATTCAGCGAAATTTTTGCTGCAGCCTGTTAAAACTGCTACCTGCGCTGCTGCTCCTCCATATAATTAGCTGCCTTCATTACTGTGCTCAGTCTCTGACATCTCTGACATCCCTGAAATAGCTGAAGACTGCCGCTGCCTGAAGACTGTCGCTGCCTGGAGACTGCCGCTGCCTGCAAAAGCCTGGAATTTCAATGCATCGAAACGCCTGAAATTGGTAACCGTTTCATGTTTAATTTTGGTCCGCTGCCTGTATTTTTTCTGCTGCTTGGAACGCTGCCTGTATATGAAATGATGTTTGAATCACCTGGTCCGCTGCTTGTTGAGTTTGTCAAGCATCCTATGCCTGGGAACATTGAGCCTCTTTAAACGTTTCTTCAATTCACGCGCCATGATGTCTCTGCTATCCTGGTATCCATGATGTCTCTGCTATCCGCTCAGTAGTTGCAGTCATTTTTCTTTGTTTCGACATGGCATTAATATGTGAAGATGCCATGGTCTCACTCTATTTGGATGCCGTCTGAAACTCCAACAACGGAACCATATATGGTTGGGCAAAAATCCTTTGATATGTGGGTCATTCAAAAGCCGCATCGCAACACTAATTCTTGTTCGATAATTCTTGTTCTTGTTCGATAATTCTTGTACAGACCCGGGTTCGTTTCCCGCTGGTGCAATAACAAAAAAAAATTTTGTTGCGACAGTCAAAACATTTGCTATCAGTGAAACAAAATTTCGTATCATAGTTGCTGTTAAGAGTGCGATTTGAACACACACCCTATCGAACCAGAACCCTAATCTGGAGCCCTATCGAACTATGAATTTCGTATCATAGTTGCTGTTGGGGAGGGCCGTAAGGGAACAATAATACGTTTTGTTTAAATCTGGTGTTTTCGATGCTTTTCTGTCCAGGATACTTGTCACAGTGTGCGTGCGGATTGAGACTATCTAGCAGAATTTTAAATGATATATATGGTGATTTTTAAGCTGAGATATATATATGGTGAGCAGTCATACAACGGTTGGATCTTCCAAACAACTACAAAGTTCTGAAGCCTGTGAACAAATGGAGCAGCACCTAAATGGTCATAAATCACATCCTCTGCCGTAGATTTTCTGTGATAATTTGTTTTGATTAGCTGTGAGTGATTTGTGAGCTGGAGACTGTCTCCATGCTGCGACTGTTTGATCTATTGGAGATTGCCAGTGTGTTTTGACAACGATGCTGCAATTGTGCATTGTTTTCTTCGTGTTGAGGAATCACTTGTACGCAGGCATACTGTTGACCAAGAGTTGACCACAACAATGTCGTTGTTGTTTGCTACGGGATCCAATCGTGGATCGATCAGGAGAGTCTATCTGCGTGGGTTGAGTTAACCTGTGCATTAAGACAACAGTGTGTGGAACCAACAACGCTTAAAAAAAAAGAACCATCATTAGAACCTGTGTGGAGGAACCTGCATAAAATAATAAAAAAAAAATTGTGCGTAGAACCGAAATGCGTTAATATCTCCAACGAATGTTTAAGGTGTGCTTGAAATGACAATTCCCTTTTTTGAAAGTGAGTTTTCAACACAAGGACCTTAAATCCCGTGTCTTGCTACAGCACTAAGAAATAAACTAACCTGGCTCGAACCATCAAACTGCCTATAGAAGATTCAGAGAAGACTTATATGATGGTTTATTGATGAATGTGCTTCTGTCTGACTAAGTGCTCAGAGTCTACCTGTTGTAGTTGTTAGAATAATACAGTTGCACTTAAAGATTGTAATTCATATTGTTGAAGGACGTACTTGAACCTGATGTCAATATATAGTGAACATTGATATGATGGGAATCTTGCTTATGATTTTTTCTATCTAGTATATGGTTGATATCAACATCGATATATACTGTGACAGTGTGACTATGCTCTGCATTCTGACAGCCTATGCAGTACTCCATATCCCGTAGATTATGAAATTTGGTTAAAAAAAAGGTTAAGCAGAGCACTGCCTGGCAATGGTCATGGAAAGATGATTGACTATAGTGCTGCTTCAATGAGGAGTGATGATGTAGCGGAATCATCAGGGACCTCTGCAGCATCTTTTTAATTTATTATTGATTAGCTGTAACTGTGTTGGATCCTACAGCTCGACTTTAACGACAAGTTTGTGGCATATATCATGCATTTGGAAATATTTGCTCCATGTATCTGAACTGGTTTTCAGGCCATTTTCCAATTTTTTATTTTAAACAGTTTGATACCAAGGCTTAATCCCGAGGCAGAATTCATTGGTCAGCGATGCTATTGAATCATTTGCTCATGCTGATGATGCTACACAGTTCCAGAAGCTAGAATTTCCTTTCATTGATACTGTATTCACAAACTGCATTTGCCCACACCAAATCCAACGAGAAGAAAAGTTTTACTGGTAAACTTTAAAGTATATAAGAACCGTCATTCTCAGATT
>APFE030746670.1:57683-81178 GCA_000404065.3 Pinus taeda
GCCATGCATATTTGCACATTTTGTATTACAGCTCTTTTCTTGGACTCATACACAACCCTTCGGATTAAGGGGGGGAATGTTGGACACCTAATCCTAAAGGGTTAGTGTGGAAGCCGAATGGACAAGCAGTCCAAGGGACCTTGGGATGTGAATCCCAATGGTCACCATATTGTACTATAAATGTACATCTTTTGTGAATAAAAATTGTACTTAATGATTTATCTTTCCTATTGTTTTCCTTTCTGTTTCTCGTTAACCATGTCTGTTTAACAAAAATTGTAAGAAAACTAAAATAAAAACTGTGAGAAACGAAAATAAAACTATAAGAAAAATGTGTAGTACTTGAAATAAATAACTTGAATATACTGTCAAATATTCTGTGATGGCTTGTCTCCAAGGCTGGTAAATAGTTTGAATGTTAAACATGCAACTTTAGTAGTGGTTGAACTTCTTTTATAGTTTTTTGCACTTGAATTTAATTGGTGGAAATGATGGACATGGATTTCAATGACTTCATTTTGAATGTATGATTTGGATTGATTTGGATGTGATCCAATGGCTGGGAATTTTTGTTTTGTTGATCCATGTGCTTTGATCTGTTTTAATGGGAAATAGAATGGGTCGGGTGTCATTTATTGAAGTTATTGGGTTTAGTGTCATTTATTGAACACAGTGGGTTTAAATGTTGAACAACACAACAATTATGGCTGACATACATTCACTTTTATTAAGTGTAGGTATGGATATTAATTTTGGATACATAGCTTCAGTTTTGATGAGTGGGGGTTGAAGTGACTGCTACTTTGTACTTCTGGAATAGACCATTTTGGAAGAATTTATGGTTTTATCTATTTTATATTTGGGTCAATATGATTTGTACTCTTAAGTATTAAGATACTATTTATGGACAGTTGTGTTTTGGGAAATTTTGGACATAAACTAAAACATATTTGCACTTAATGTTATTTACTTTTGTTTAAATATTGGTTGCACATCTCTCAATTTCTGGTGGTTTGGTGGGACTGGTACTGTATCAATTACTGGTCCCTACACAACATTAGACATATCTCCCCTAACATTTAGTAATGCAAAAAGATAAATAGTGAGTGCTTGTCCTAGAAATGAAGTGCAAATCCCAAACCATAATAGAGGCCATTTTCCTAGTTAGCCCCATAAAAAAGCAAGAAGATTTTTCTCGATCTATCGTAGGATCCTCAACGACCCATAGAAGAACTAGAGTTGGTTTATGAGGAATTCTTTGTGAATGTAAGATAGATAGATCATGAGTAGATACTTGAAATGGGGATGTGATCATATCTTCAAACAAACATGTTGCACACCGATTAGATACACCATGTTGCAACAATTGGTAGATCTCTAAGTTTTCTAATGGAACAAAGATTAAAACAATATTTATAACATTCTCCAACACTTTTTTTATTCCTTATATCTTGATGATTCACCTAAATCTTAGGAGGTTCCAAACTAACCTAGTATAAAGGAATTGTAAGAATAAATTGAATGTATCTTCAATATCTCCATGACATAAAACATAGAAACCAAGGCTCTTGAAACCCCACCTTTTCATCTAATGCCAAATAAGTACCCCATTCTTAACAATGAGCTAGAATAAGAGAATTCCTTTTGATTGTTCCTTTGGAATTATTCTCCATATCGACCTCTTGTAATGAAAAATAGCCCAAATTTTCAAATATTGACACGGTACAACATTGAATTCCCAAACCAACTTTTCTTCCTAGCCTCTTACTCTAATGTAATTTTTTTTAAGTTCATAAGTAAAACTACCCCATGAATAATTCCAATCCACATCCAAACTAATATCTAAATACAATTTCCACCCTTGATTCCATACATTAGTAGTAGCCACATTTGCAATCTTATATAAAGTGCATTTACCACTTTCTTAATGTAAATATATAGTATTGTTAGGTAGAAAACTCTTTTGGTTACAACATGCAATTACATCCATGCCAAAGGAAACCTAAGAGCTTGACCTAACATCCAATGCAATATGATCTCCTAGGAGATGGCTTTCCATGATTTGACAAATTTATGGTTGAATAATGACAAGAACAAATCCAATCCATAATTTAACTAGGAGTGCCATATTTTTCTACAAGGATTTGTTTCCTTAAACAGTTCTGAGTGAGAAATAACCAATAGGATTTCCTAGCCAATGCTTTCTGAAATATATTATATTCTTTAGACCCCAATTGCCTTTGTCCCAAGGCAAAACTATCAGCTTCCAACTAAAAATATGTGATCCTAGATATTTTGAATTTCCTTTCCATAAGTATTTGAGTGTAAATTTATGGATTTTATTGGGAATATCTTTTGGGATGAATGTCAAAAGTTTCTGGTACATAAGGATAGCCTCAAGTAGTGATTTTTTGAGAATAAGATGTCCCTCATGAAAAATTCAATAGTTGCACTAGAAATTAAACCATTTTCAACTTTATATAGAATTCATTTCCAATCAATGATGCCATACTTTTTGGGCTCAATATTGAAAACAAGGTACTTGAACCTATCATTTAATTCAAGGGCATTGTACACAAAAAATTAGAGACTTTTCTTAGAGGATAAATGACAAACTTTCAGAAGTAGATAATTGATTTTTCCATATTGAATTTCATTAATGTACTCCAAAAAATATCTCAATAATCTTATTATAGTGGTCTCCTTCCACTCCATTACATAGACACAATAAGAGAACATCATAAAAAATTAATAAGTGAGTGAGGTGAACTTTCTGATCAAATAATACACACTAGATGTGATTTGATTGTCTAGATTTTACGATAAGTTGGCAGAGTCCTTTAGTGATTAGAAAAAATAGGCATGGAGAAAGAAAAAATACTTTATGAATATATATTAAAGACTTGAAAAAATTAAATCTACATCATTGATTAGAATAGAAAAGTATGAAATCATGACACAACCCATAATCTCATCCATAATAATAATCCAAAACCAATCTAGAGGAGTAGGAGCTTTAGGAAAATCTAATATACTTTTATCATAATCTTTGTAGAGATCCAATTTGAGCATTGAAATAGGACTACATGTATTTTTGATTAACTGGACCCCTTCTTGCACCAATCTTATAGCCTTGTGGATCAACTAACCTTTTAGCCTATGCCAAATTGTTCAAATGAGATCACTTTGAGAGGAGAGGCTTTATCCTTACTACAATAGCATTTTATATAGTTTTTTACAAGTAGTTATAGATAGATATAGGATGGAAATTGCTAAAAGTTATGGGATAATCCACCTTTAAAATAAGAGCAATGAAAGTAGAATTATAGCTATTGGGAATTCTCCTCATCTTCCAAAATTATTCCACAACTCTAGGAAAATTAATCCCCACTACATCAAAATAATACAAAAATAATTCCATGGTCCAACCTTTTAGACTTGTACTTTTGTCTTTTCTAAATGATTTTATAACACCTAAAACTTCATCTGTGATCATTGGCTAATTCAAGTCTATGTTCTCCTCATCCTCCACTAGTCTCAAGAAATGATCTATGACCGAGAGAATATCTCTAAATTTCTTATGATTAGGGTCCTTGAAGAGGTCCCAAAACTAAGCGTCTCCCAAACTGGATAGTTCCATGAAACCTTTTACTTTGTTCGTTGAAGAATCATACAAATCCAAAATCATGTTGTTTTTCTTGTGGTGATTAGATTTTTTTTGAAAAGAAATCGTGTTTCCCCCCCCTCCTCTAGCCACAAAGCATGGCTCTTTAATACCCACTCCCTCACTTGGTTAAAAGGAGTTTAACAATTTGATTCTCCAATTAATGCATGCAAACCATCTGTTTTAATGATAATCCATGAATCACTTTGAGTGTAACTAATTCAGATTCAATCTAACTAATAGTTTGAGTCCTTTATCTTATCTTCTCACAAACCTAAAGTACCAACTTGACGAGTTTCCAAATTAAAATCTTTTTAGCACTTATCCGATACGTTTTTGCACCCCTTTTTCCCATTTATGTCTCATCCTAATACCCTTTTGATCCACACTGATGCAGTATAATTATTGTGTTAACATGTCATTTCAATACTTATTCTTATGCATTTTTAGGAGATTACCACCTTTCTGTGCTAACAATGGTATATAGGAAACAATCCTTCATAGGTACCATCCAAGCATAGGTGTTACAACTCTCTCAGTAGTTTTTGAAATTCTCTACAAGGACACACATGTTGTAACTCTTGAATGTGGGCTATTGCAACTCTCTGCTTGAGTGTAATTGCTGCAACTTTGAGCTATTGGCACTCATGTTGCAACTCTAGGTTGTTGTCATTGTTGCTACAATTCTCCATTGTTGTGACTCTTGCACCACAGAGTTGTCCTTACAAATCGCTCAGGACCATTGCTGCAACTCTAAGAAAGGGAATTGTAACTCCACACTAGCTTTAGTAATGCATTAGTCAACCAAACAACTATCATATATGGATTTTCCAAGAATTCAACTCAACTAATATACTCACACAGGAAAATGACAAAGGTAATGCTTAGATAATGATGAATGACTTAACCACCATTGGTCATACAACTAATTAAGTTAGCATGTGCCTGATTTTACTATAGTTTGGAGAAAATAATGTAACACGATGGAATAGCCTGACTTTGACAGCTACCCATCAACTTCTTAGATTAATTTAGAGATGAAACATTATGTATAAAGACCTGCAATCTCGTTAAGATAGGTAGTGAACCAACATTTAATGAATCAACAACTAGTCATTATATTTGTCTTTGTGCTGTAATTACTTTTTTGCAATACAAGCTCCATTTCATTCATGCCCAAGTGACGTTGTGTTGAGAATTTAACACCTTACTACTTTTGTAAACCAAATCCTCCTCTAAGGAGGTAGGGTCCCTTCAGTTAGATACCTCATGTACTCATATTGTAGTTTTAGTGTAATTACTGTATTTTCCCTAGTGCTACAACTCTATATCATAAGTTTATCGCTGCAACTCAGTCATTAATGTTGTTATTAATTACAAACTAATCATTGTCGTGAAACTTATACAATCCATGACTTAGGTTGTTGCTACAATTCCTATTGCTGCAACTCCAACCTAGTACTAGAATACTCTATTTTCCAAAATTGGGATTGCTTTGTTTTTGAATTGGTTTGGTTTAGTTATTGTACAATTAATCATATTTCCTATATGAATAAAGTTTGGTTTGATAGTTTCTCATCACTGCACTACATTCCGCATGCAACCACATTTCTTTTAAAATAACCAAGATCATCTTAATACTGGAGAAAGTCAAATTTTATTCTTATGTGCTTTACTTTATACAACTGTGAATTTACTTTCCTACAATTTATATTAAGAAGTGTTCTCTTTTCCTGCAAAGTGTGGTGTGGATTTCTCCTAGTGACTTGTGAAATCATCTCAACATCTTTCCCTATGAAACACATTTAGAATACAACTATAAATTGTATTAACTCAATTGGTGCATGACACTTCAAAAGTTCCATATGAACCTCGATTGATTAGTAGTCTTCTAGTTGGATTTATGAACAATTGTAAATGAATTGAGAGGCCCATCATTATTGGTGTCGTTACCCAAAATTGTTAATACTGCAATCATTATTTTATTACTCGATTATTGTCTCTGATTGTTTTCTTTACTAGAAAAGAATTATTTTTTAGTGGATTAATGGAATCAATTTATTTATTTCTTTCTTTATTTTACAGTATCTTACCTTAGATAGAGTGTCTCTTTAATTTTTTAAGGCCCGCAGTTAGACATCCATAGGGTAGATTTACCTACCCCCCCCCTAGAAAATTGATAGTAGAAGTTAGTCTCAAGAGGAGAAAGAGCATAATCAACAAAAATATTTGACTCACATAACAAGTTATCTTACAAAAAATAAGCTTGAAATTTCTAGCCGAGTCCAATGTTGAAAAAGATTTATCGTCTACACCAACGAAAACTTGGTTTTCTAAGGATATAATCAATGAGAAGTTCCACTCTAAAGAGTTGAATTTTCTAGAATCTCCTAAAGCACCTTAAAATTCCCAAGTAGAGATGGTCCATGAAGATAAGTAGGTAGTAACCACCTTTGAATTCCCTATCCTTGAGTTAGATGAGGAAACCAAGATGAAAAACATTCCTCACTCATCTATGCCAAAATTTCATAGACTATCCAAGGAGGATTCCAACACATTCTTCTTTGAATTTTATCTACTCTACAAGAGTTGTGATTATATGAGAGATGCTCGAAAGATGAAATTATTTCCTACACATTGAACAATGCTACATTATGTTAGTTCAAGAGTGCCGAAAGAGGTAGCATTCACACTTGGAGTCAAATGAACCTGAAATTTCTGGAGAAGTACCAGGATTACTTTAAGGATAATGAAATTATGGAAGAGGACTTTAGAATGAGACAAAATGAAGAGGAGAGCCTTGAAGACTGTGTTGAAATATTTAAATACAACTCACATAGGGTAAGGTAGGAGAAATTATCTCTCAAGATACTACATGTCTTTCTACTAAGAAGAATCCAAAATGAGTGTATGGAAATTCTCAACCTGGTAGGTGGAGGAGATGTCTCTGAACAAGCTTATGATGTAATCATGGAACTTTGTCCCAGATTTTCCAGAGGCACATTGAAAATAGTCAATGGACGTGAGAAGTGGTAGCAAGGAATACTGGGAATGAATTTATAATAGAAAATATTGGAAGCATGCTAGAGGATTTAAAAAGTATGCAAAGTGGGAAGAAACAAAATTAGCCATGGCCATATTTTGCCTAAAATGTAGAATAAAACATGCTCTAAGGAAATTTCCCTTGGATAAGATTGAGGTATGTTCCATATGCAATGGACACCATGCCATAAATAGTTTCCCATGTCTGCTTGATTTGAAGGTTGTTTATCAAGACTTAGAAGAAATAAAACAACTATGTTTTGTTGTCGAGAAAATATCATGGCAACAGAAACCCACAGGTACGGTTCAAGATCAATCTCAATGTTATAATTATTATTACAATAACCATTTTGTGAAATATAATTCTCAATTTTGGTGTCTGCTAACATAACCATGGATGGACCCTCCTCACCCAAGCCAACTTTGGAAATAGTGGTGGAGAAATCTTACTTATGGAGGCCCTCAAGAGGTTGTTGTATAGCCACCCATGTAGCTTCTACCCCCTTCACAAACATAGGAATACATATTAGCCCCTCCATCCACAATTACTTTCACAACCTATTCATAACCCAAATAATGGAAGGGAAGCCTAACTAGCATAGGTTTCTAGACTTACCACCTACCCTACCTATTCCATCTCTTTGCTAGACTACCATAATATTCATCTTTGGTCATAAAGGACACTAGCCAATGACCATACTACTATTCATATTGAATATTTGAATGAGTATGTATAGAATGAACTAGAAAAAGAACCTTCATGGACCTTTGAATGATGATTCACACTCTCAGCTTTAAAACCTGTTATCACTCAGATTTTCCCAGAAGTTGTAAGAAGGGGAAAGGGGTCTGAGGTAACCACAAACCAATCTTTTAGATACAGAATCTAGCCAATCTGTATCCAGAGAGGGCTCTCTCTTTATGTTTTAGCTTTGTTTTGAAAGATATTAGGCTAGTTATGAAGTTTAGGAGTTTTGTTTGAGTTTGGGTGGTGGGATTCATTAGCAAAGGGGTAGAACTGACCAGTTTAGGCCATTGGGCTAATGGAGTCAAAGAAGATGGCTTAACTCGACTTCGTTTCTTAACAAAGGATGGTTTCACAAGGCAATGGTCAAACAAGGAACGAATAAAGACTTGGGATAGATGGAATGGGTTCAAAATGGATGAAGGGCAGTTAAGAATCCTTCAGCCTATTTAAAGAGGGAATTTTAATGATTACTACTAAAGAGAAATTAAGTATTCTTTAATAAATAATCAAAATGGATGAACTAGAAAATAGGAGCAATTAAGATTTCATTGTTTATCCTAATTCAGAAGAAAACATGGAGAATAATAACGATTGAACACAGAGTGCAATTAAGCATATTCTTAATTACTCTTTTTCATTTATCATTCAGATGTGAAACATAGATGATATAATAAACAAGGAAAACTTTAAAACATAAGGTATATAGGACTTCTTGATCCAGTGTTTGATTCAAGAAATCTATGAAAAGTCCCTTATGTTAATTCTGTGTCCAACAAGACATACAAAGTTGGTCCAACAACACTTTATTCCAAATAATCAAGATTACATCAATGTCTAAGAATCCGCCCTCAATACTCCAATTGAGGGAGTATTTATACAAAAAAAAATTACAAAAAATATCTCATAACAGAGTGAGATATATTCTAGGGTGACTAAGAATAAGTTACAAGAAAATAGAGACAAATAGTCTCGAAGATAGGAGAAAGGTAAACTGATGTTGTGCTATTCCTATTCTTGCTAAGTGTGCTGGAGGCAGGCCCTACAATTTGGCTTGCTGTTGTCTTCTTTAGTAACTCTGTGTTGGCTGCCTTGTTTTGACTAATACTCTTTACCTGTTCTGATACACTTCGACCTGTTTGATCTCTGTTCATCTTTTTTTCATCCTACTATAGTAAATAGCCCAAAATTTACATTTTACTGAGGATGAATTTACAAAATTTCCAACATGTCTTCCCACCATTTTTTCTCTGGCAATCTGTGTTTTTGAAGTTTCCTCAGGGTCTCATCAGTTTTTGTATATCTGAAAAGGGTAGGTTGGATTGGGAACAAGTGCTTTATCTCATGCTCAACATAGAATAAGTTCTCTAAGCTGTCATAGAGAACTCGGCCTGTGGGGAGTGCCTTTATTCCTGATGCACTTGTTGATGAACTAGCTTGATTGCTAGCATACTTATTCAATTTGTCTAGATAATCTCTATGCTTCATTAATCTGTCATTAGTTACCAAAGGACTTGGTAGCCCTTTATTCTGCAAAATACTGAACTTTTCCATGAAAGAATTGATTTCCACCTGCATATCTTGGCATCTTCTCTCTAAATTTTGCATCGAAGTTTTCTTGGTTAACACCCTTTTGATTTCTAAAATAGTATCTGTCCTGTCGGTGATGCCAAGTTCTTCCAGTTGTTCTTTATTCCTGTTATTCAAAAAATGTATAAGCCGGTGGGCTTCATCTGGCATTTGTCCTAACAAAGCTTTTGTTTTTTGAACTTCCCCCTGTACTGCTTTCACTAGATCAATTTGTTCAAAGATCACTTGGATGGACGACCAAACATCATTTATAGATTGAGTGATGTTTGCCCAAAGAATCTTTTTGATCTCTGCCAGAGGCTTGTCAAAAATGAGATCTTTTTCTAATGCCTTCACTTTATTTTCTAAAGCTTTAATCTCCCTTGTTTTTTCTACAACGTTTATCTTTGAGAGGTCATAATTTCTTTGCATCTTAGATAACTGTTTTTTTACCTGTTTTAATTCTGAAACTTGTAGTTTCATGTCTTCCATTGACTTTATTAGCTCTTCTGTGCTCAAATTGGTGCTACTACCCTATCCTGTTCCTGTTGTTTTTGTACCTGTGACCACCTCTGTTGTGGCTTCTGGGATGTTTGGGGTTAAGACTATCCCAAGTGTAGAGGGGACTGTTGTTGAGACTATTGGTATTACTTTAGCAGGCTGAGAGGTCGACTCTCCCTGCTTTTCCCTCAGTGCATTTTATAACGCCCGCTCTATCTCATTCAATATTTCATTGAGTTTCAAGAGTAGGTCCATCATCTCTTCTTCAGATTTCTATTTTATAACCTTAGCAATCTGTGGATGCCTTGAAGGAGGTAGTTTTAACTATTTCCTCAAGGAAGCAATGTCTTCTTCTTTCTTCTTGATCAGTGCTTCTACACCTTTCACATCTTTGGGATCATGTCCCAAATCAATGATGATTTCTTCTAATGATTTTATTCTGTTATCCTTGGCCAGGGAGGAGGATTTCTCCAAGTGTAGTTGGGCAGTTGTATTATCCAAGGAATTTTGTAGCTTGTGGGCCATCATTGCTTTACCAGCCAATGTGGAATAGACCATTTCTCCAGTTTGCTTGTGAAGTTCAATTTGATCCATAGGATGAATATCCTTTTCCAAGGCCTCCAGGTTAGTTCTGATGTAATCTGCTGTTGACAGGGGTTGTTGTACCTTTGGCATGAAGTAGCTCATTACCATCTTTCCTTCTTTAATGTCATAGGCTGACATTAGTCTTTGCTAATTTGTGGGTGCCATTTTTAAATATTGATTGTAAATTTGAAGTCTCAATGGTTCGTTCTTGGCCTTTGTTTCTGTGAATGTCTTCTTTATATCTAAGGCCTCTTTACTTTTTGGCCTGAGGGATGATACTTCAGCATTATGTTGTCCTTCTAGCTCTTGCCTCTGTGAGCTAGTGGATGTTACTCCCAATGGGGAAGTTTGCTGGCTAACTGCTCTTTCTTCTCTTTGGGTGTCTGTAGTCTCTTCAACTATTTCCTCTTCTGACAGAGGGTTCAGTATTTGTCTTTTTGTCCCTGGCTATCTTGTAGGTCCACTGGTAGGGGTAGTAGTTTCCTTGTCCCTCTTTTTATTTCTTTCCTCATTTAGAGGAGTCTGTAAAACTGGATTATTTGCTACATTGGTTTGAGTTGGTGGAGTCGGCACTTGACCCTGTTCTTTGGAGATTTTAGGCTGATCTAACATTGTAAGTTGTTCTGTGGGCTCTATTTATTTGCCTTTGGATGTTCCCATGACTGGTGTGTTGACTTCTTGTGGAGGCTGTTGAGAGGTTCCAACAATGGATGCACTAATTCTTGATTTTTGAGATAGCTTGAATGGTACCTGCCCAAAAGAATCCAAGTCAAGGGTTTGCTCAATATTTCTCATAGCATTCTCAAAATTGACTTGTTCTATATCACTTTCTACTAAGATTCCCTCTATCCATTCGTCCAGGTTTGCAAATTGCTCAATTTCTGGGATCCTATGGGGAATATATTGGGATTACCTGTTCTTCATCCTTTTGTCACATATTAAACTGTTGGGGTCATAAGGTACCCATCTAAAACTCTTTCGTAATCTAAGATGATCTTCTAAAATTTTCTCAGCTTCTTTCCAAGCATCCCTATTATTGCAGACAAAAGGGCCTAGTTGATTCTTAATTCTTAACTGAGCTTTCTTCTTTGCACCATAAAAATGGACTAAATCTGCATTTATGATCTGCCTGAAATACTCCAAGGCAAACAATCTCATGGGAACATACTTTAGTAACTTAAAAGGGCAAAGTTCACACCCATATAACTTGATTTTTCTGTGGTTTTTATAAAGGTACCAGTCACCTATCCTGTATTGCTTAGAGAGCTGGAGAATTTTCTTCATATCCCTATTGATCCTAGGAGGGGAAACTCCTATCAACAAAGTGGTTTCTGGAAGTATAAATTGGTCAATGAACTCACTATAGGTATACAGGGACTCAATGGTATTATGAAAGATTGGACTCCAAAAGATAACAAACCTTGGATTTCCTTTGGTGTCAAGTTTCTTGATAAGGAAAGAGAATTTATCTGACTGATGATACAATATGAGATGATATATGAAAGTAGTGTATTTGAAGACTCCTTCATTTTCCAAATTTAGGAATTTTTCATGGATCTTATTGGCTATATAGGAGGCATAGTCATATCTGACAGCAGGGGGTTGTCTTGGTGTAAAGATGGATAATAACATTAGGGTGATATCATCAACATATTCACTAGAGTTAAATCCCACAATCAGGGATATAATATCAACAATCAGTCTTCCAATTTCAGTGAAGAAATTTTGCAGATAAGGAGGTGGACCTTTGGGTTGGTGCTTTGGTAACATGAAGATTTGATTGACACGGCTCACTTCTAATTGGGACAAATGAGATGCTTTTTCAAGTAAATAACCCATGGAAATAGGAGTGAGGGGCCGACTGGAGTGGAATTGCAACATCTCATTGATGGATTGAGCAGTTATGGGAAACAAATCTGTTTGGCTTGGGGACATAATAGCTCTTTGGCTAGGATCATAATTGGCACAACATTGATGAATTATATCTAGAAAAACATGGACTGAGGGGAGGAAATACATGGGAAGGTTAGATTCCCACAGTCCAAAGATATTAGACCCATTCAGATAACTATCTCTAGCTTGGCAGAAGACCTAGAGATGGTTTTTATCACCAGATAAGTCTTTTATCCGAAAATCTTTATCGGCCAGAGGCAGATAATCTAAGTCTCTGTGAGGGGCGTTCATGGGTGTGACATTCAGGGCTATAGGGGTTTCCATTTTTGGTTCTTGTGGATTCAAAATGGAATTAGGGGTTTCCTGTGGGAAATAGGCAAGGTAGTGGGTTTGGGAAACTTTATATGGCAAACACAGACTGGACTAGAACTGAATTTGGCTCTTTCTTGCAGAATTTTCAGTAGAAAACCGAAATTACGGGATTTGAGTGAAAAATCAGAGAAATACCTGTAGGGGGCAGTGAACAATACAATGGCGGGTTGGATAACCGATCACGGGCTGATTTGCTACAAGTTTCTTGCTCAGGTGGCAGTTTGAAAACTTGAACAGTTGACTTGGACGTTGTTTTGCATGGGAGCACGGGTTGCAGCGTATTACAGTGAAAATGACATTTTGTTCATTTATTTAACAAAGTCAGGTTGGCGGGGTTTTTTTGGATTATCGGGCTACTGACATAGGTGGGGAAATGACATTTTGTCGCTTATGGAGGGCGGTAAGCTGTATGGGATCGCACCGCTTTTGGAGTTAGGCAGTATTGGGTAGAGGGCGAGTGATCACATCAAATGCACGATGTGTGGCAGAGGTACGGGTGGAAAACTGCCTGGTGATCGCGCGTTAAAGCACGATCACCAGGGGGGAGCGATATCAGCGACAACCGTCAGATGATGGGGGAGCGATCATGTGGTGGACGGGAAGTGAGGTGCGGCAGGAGTTTACCTGCAGCGGGCCTGATTTAATAAAAAATATTTTAATTGTATCGGGGTCAATGCGATTGGTCAGGGGGTGGTTATTAATTAACCTTGAGGGTTAATTAATTCCAATTTGTGGGACGGGGAGATTTGGTTATTAACGAATTTCAAATAAATCCATTAATCCCTTTTTATTAGGTTTATGGTTACAATTAACCGGGGCGGGGTATATAATGATTTGGGGATTTGTATATAATTAAATAATACGGGAAGGGTGAATGTTTTTTTTTGGGAGTTTATATAATATAAGTTAGGAATTAATATGATGAATGCAATGAAAGCGCTAAGTTAAAACATTTCGCGTATATATTTAAACTTAGGCTTAAAGTGGAAAAGGGGGTTTTTTAGGTGATATTACACATTATTCCTAAGTATGATTTTTACTTAGGAAATGAGTTTATGAAATCAAATGAATGGTTTATGGATGATTCTAAGTACTTAGGCTTTTAAATCATTGGGCCAAGGGTTCAGTCCCTCCAAAAGTTAGAGAAATGCCCTGAGCCCCTTTAATTTTCAAAGACCTTAATACTTTAGGGGGAATTAGTAAAATCTTTAGGGAAAAATGTGAATGGAAGTTAGTTATTTGACCTTATCTTGCTTGAACTACATCAAGTGTAATGTCTGCCTTGCACTTGTGATAAAAATAAAAATTAACACATTTAGAGACATTATCCATCATAAGTAATTTTGCAACACCATCTACCTACCCTACCTATTTTAGCCTGACATTTTTTCTTCTTTATTTGGGTGCACTTAGACTGGCAAACCCTTATCAATCTTCTTTTTCTTTTACATGGCAAGCCTACCTAAGTCTGCACTTATTACATCCAAGGGCTCAGATTAAACTGTTGAGCTCCTTTTATTTACTCTACCTATCTACTTATCTGCCAAGTTTACACTGTTTGGTCAGATATTTATTCTCTATTATAAAACATGAAATTCAAATATGAAATAGCCAAGCTTAAGCCATTTGAGTATTCATTAATTGTGGCATAAGTTAACAAGTTGTACACAATTGCTTATTACAGAAGATGAAAAAGTAGTGGCTTTTAAACTTGCACACTTTCCTGGTCTTTTTGTTTGGGGTTCATTTCTTCTCATTTTTTGACCATTTTATTTTTTTTACCCTTTGATTCTTCTTTTATGGTATACCCTCTTTACATTTTTTAAATTTTTTTATTTTTTGAAAATATAGAAAACCTTTGCAACAGGAAAAGGTCTAAACATATTACAAAGCTCATCAAGTCAATCATGAAATATGACACCTATTGGTATAGGAGCATAACAAAACCCACCTTATCTAGACAGACTAAAACATTATAAACATGGTACTTAACCCAAGTTTGACTTCTTTGGGGAACTCAATAACATATTTTTTAAAATAAAATTATTCCAAGCCATCAAGGATGTGGTTATATATCTAAAATTCGTACAAAATACTTTCTTTAATAATACCTAGGAAAGGATCCCCAAACTTCCCATGTTATGGGAAAGTAATCAAACTTAATGATGAAAACAAGGGTGGGAGTTATCGTAGCCAAATATTATGAACCTCGTATCCCATTAGTCAACGTGAAATTAAATAATATAATATTCCTAACACATTCCAAATTATCCATGGCATAGGAAATCCATCAAACTTAATGATGGGTGGGAGGGTTCTTGCAACCAAATATTCCAAAACTATTAGTCATATAGTTAATGCACAAATCAAATATATAGGTATTCCTAACACATTAATCAATATAGGTGCTACCATTAATGTCATGACTCATGAAACCATGGAAACCCTAAGACTCTCTAGTTTTAGAAAAAACCCTATGGTACTCCAAATTTCTAATAGATCCACCATTAAACCTAGAGAATATTGGAAGACATAGTGATATCCACATATTCATAGGAATATCCCACTGAATTTATGGTCTTACAACCCATATCCTCTCTAGTGGGTATCCTTAATACCGGGAATGCCATGGCTGGCCACTGTCGATGCTTATATTGGTTGGTAGTTTGGTAACATGACCATTTTCCATGGGACCTCTACCAAATAATTAATTCAATATCCTCTTGCCAAACCTAACATAGATTTTAAAACAACATTCTAGTCCAATGGAGAGGATAGTGATGAAGAAGGAGAAGCTCACAAAGTCCTCTATATGGACCAATATCTAGCCCTTAGAGAGAAAACTGAGGATGGTGAAATCAATGATTTCATAGATTTCCTCTCCCTTAACCAACTCACATGTTCTTGACCATATTATGCATCTAGAAGACACACTTCTCTTGCCTCAAAAAGCACACTGCCTTTAGAATATAAGTCCTTAGATGAAGAATACCGAGGGTCCACTGAGGAAACTATAGAAATAAGATCCAGGAAGACTTTGGACATTAATAGGGGCTTGAATGAATAACAAAAAGAGTGCCTAGTTAAATCTCTACAAAAGCATAATGATGCCTTCACCTCGGATTACTCTACATGAAGGGGGTCCATTCTGACCTATGTACACACCATATATTCTATAAGGAGGGATCTGGTTAGATAAATCCAACACTAAGGTATATAGTGGAGGAAGAGCTACAAAAATTTCAAATTTCCAACTTTATCTATCCAAATTTTGACTTCTTGTGGGTCTCTCCTCTTTTCATTATAACAAAGAAGAATGGTAAACGAATAATTTGTGTGAATTATCAAGAAATCAAAAAAGAAAAACAAAAATACCATTTTGCACTTCCATTCATTGATCTAGGTCCTAGATATGTTAGCATGGAAGAAATACTTTTCTTCCGTCTACAAATTCAAGGGGTACAACCAGATCTAGATCATTCTCAAGGATCAAGACAAAACAATGTTTACCTATTCATGGGGGACATTTTACTATTATGTTATTCAATTTGGGTTATGTGATGCTCTTGCCACCATTCAAAGAGTTGTAATTGGTATATTTCCTTAATTCATAATTGTGTGGAAATCTATATGGATGAATTTAGCATCTATGGTGATTAATTTGATGAGGAATTAGAAAATTTAGTGAAAACATAAATAAGGTGTAAATACTATAACGTTGTTGCCAATGTGAAATATGCAATGTTTCAACTAATGGCATCATATTGGGGAGTTGTATTCCAGTTAAAATGCATCCAAATGAATCAAGTGAAGATCAAGGTAATATTAAACTTGTTGACTCCACTCACAAAAATATGTACAAAGTTTCTTAGGACATGCTAGTTACAATTGTCATTTTAGTGAATTTTCTCACAAATTACTCAACCATTGTTTGATTTACATAACAAAAATTATGAGTTTTTTTGGATAGAGAGATGCTAGCATACATTTAAATAATTGAAATCCAAGGTTTCAGAGGCTCCTATTTTGAAAGGGACTAATTGGTCCCTTCGATTTCATATCTCTATGGATGCATTAGGCACAACCATTGGATTTGTTATAGGGAAATTAGAAGCAAATGAGTAGTACATAATCAACTACATCAACAAAAATATATGACATATAGAACTAAATTATAGAGTAACAGAGAAATAAATCCTTGGTGTGACATGAATTAATAAGTTTTGGCATTACATCACGTGACATCTAGTATTATTGCACACTTACCATGCTGCCATAAAATATTTATTCAACAAACCAATTACAAATGGTAGGGTAACTAGGTGGTTATTGTTATTGCAGGAATATGATATAACCATATTAAAAAACCGGGGAACGATAATTTAATGGTTGATTTTCTTTCAAGATTTACATCTAATCTGAATGAGCCTGTTGTATAAGATTATTTCCTTGATGAGCACATATTTTTAGTTTCTACTAGCTATACTTGATTCAAAAGTATTACTAATTACTTGGCTATAGGTATAATTCCACATCATTTATCTCTAAAGGAGAGACAAAATATCATCAGACAAAGTTGGAGGTTCTCATGGATCAATGTTTATCTCTTCTAGATAGGACCATATCTCATCATTCAAAAACATCTATGAGAAGACAAGATCTATGAGATCTAGAAGGCTTGGGTACAAGTACTCCTCCAAGTGTACTATTGGCCCACAAGCTTCAATCATTCCAATGAATATGCAAAGAAGTGTGATAATTTCTAGTGCATGGGAAAACCATTGTAATTAGACATGATGCAATTGCAACCACAGTTTGGATTAGAACCCCTTAATAAATGGGCCCTTGATTTTGTAGGATTGATGAGTCCTCCTTATTTCCATACCTTTGACATCCAAGTATGTATAGAATATGTAACAAGGTGGATGGAATCCAAGTCACACTTGGTTGTGACTAAGCAAGTATTAGAATAATTTCTTCATGAGGAAATCTTAATCAAGGCTAGGATACCTCTGGAAATTGTTACTAATGTAGGAAATCAATTAACTTCAAGGAGCATTGAATACATTATGGATAGATACAATATCAAACACATGGTTAATACATATCACTTGTGGGACAATGGGAAAGTAGAAGGGACAAAAACAATTCTCAAGGCTATCATCACTAGGATTTTCAAATTACACCTCAAGGAATGGGCTAACAAACTCCCTGTCTATGGGCCTATTGGATGACATGAAGAACTACTCCTAGCTGCATCTCATAAAAACTAATTAATGGAAAGAGATTACTATTTCCATTTAAAATAGAAATCCAAATACTTAGAATAGTTATACAAATTGGAGTGGACTTATCTGAAACTCACATGTAGAGAATCCTCCAGATCAATTAGTTGGATGAACTTCTCCATGTTGCATTTCACCAACTAGTAGTAGTACAACATCAAAGCACTTGGTGGTGTGATAAGTTCATTAAGAAGAAGAAATTTAAATATGGAGACTAAGCCTTGTTATTTTACTCCAAGTTCAAGGATTTTAGAGGGAAGCTCCACACTCAATGCCTTGATGTTTATGATATTGATACTATGTATGATAATGGAGCCATTAAATCCACACAATCAATGAAGAGAGAACTCTTTTGATGGAAAATGGAAATAGGTTTTGGTTGTATCGTAAACCCCTATCCAATTAAGGCTATTTGAGGAGGATCACAAGTGGATGGCCTGATAACAACTTGGATATTGTCGATGATCCAGGTGGATATTGGTGGCCACCTACCTATTCCACTGGCTCAACACAATTTTCCTATTTTGGCAGTTTTCAGGTCCTGAACTTCCATAGTTGTTTTGAGGCCCTAAATAATGTTTTTGGGGAAATGGGATGATGAAAATCATAGAGTTTTTTGGTAGTCAAAAGTTGTACTCCTAGGATAGGCCTTTCCCATATGTTATCATTAATGCAAAATAGAGATCATATGCTAAATTTATGACACTGAGAAGTTGATGTTCCAACTTACCCCATTGGGTCCCATAAGCTTTTGGCGCTTCATCCCCTAGGGTTAGGGGTTCTCATTGTTTCATCATAATAAAAAGGCGTTCGAGCCTCATTATAACATAGTTCAGGAAGGCACAAGCCATCACATCTCTTCTCAGAGATAAGCTACCATTGTTCGAGCTAGTTTTCTCTTATTATGAATGCATACAATTTAAATAATTTTCATTTATTAATTGAAGTCAATTTTCACTATATCTCTTTTTGTTTGGATTTAAGTTTCTATTTCATTTTTTCCCCTTCATAAATTTGTATTAGTGGTATTAGAGCAGTCTACTCTTTCTTTGTTTTTTTCTACATGTTTCCAACGAGGTTAGGGTATAAAGAGTTGGGAATCGAACTACTTGAGCCCTTGCAAATACATTGTCACCGAACTCAATGACCTCCAATGGAAGAAGAAAAGAAATACAAGGAGGTAGGAGATCCTATCAAAATGTTTCTCGAAGAATCTCTTGAGAAAAAAAGGAATGAGATGACGGATAATGTATCCCCAATCCTTTGGTGGATACCAATAGTTGACACATCTTAATGCAGTAGCCACTTCGAAGGAACCACCCCCTTTAGGGTAAAACTTAAGTTTAATATTCCTATATTTAAAGGCTAGATAGATGCAAATGCTCCAGACAAATGGTTAAATATTCTAGAAGGACATTTTTCGGTCCGTAACTTTTCCAATAGAAAAAATATTACTTTTTCACTCCCTAAGGTTGTCCCCCATGTCAAGGACTCGTGGGAAACTTACTATGAGAGAAGGGCCATCGAGGAATCCACACTATTTTTAGTCGCATCTACTTGAAACTATTTTAGGGATGTTGTTAAGGAACAATATTACCCTATTGGAAGCTACAATGACCAGTACATGAGATGGACCACATTACAGCAGGAAAGGGATCAAGCAGTGCCAGAGTTCACAAATGTCTTTCATACCTTGTGCAGCAAGATGGGTCTCAAGGACTCTGAGTGACATCTTGTGCTCAAGTATTGTGATTTTCTACACATATACATCTATATATAAATAGATTTCCTAGACATATGTTCACTTGGTGCAACATACCAATATTTTATCAAAATCGAGTAAAAGTTAAAACAAAAGAAGCGAAGTTTTAGATCTAAAAATCCTTCACAACAAAAGAAGGGAAATAACATCCACAAACCATATAAAAAAGGATAGATCCAAGGTGGACAACCCCAAGAAAAGTCCATGGAATTCACAAAGAAATAATGATAATGAGAAGATAAAGAAAGACACGAGAAAGTGGTGCAAGTTCCATAAGATCCCCACTCATAACAAAAATGAATGTTGCACAAAGTAGTCACTAGTGGCCAAGCTAAAAGCTTCAAATTTAAATGCAGATTTCGACTCTGAGATAGGCGTAGACAAGGGGAAATAGATAATTTATGTGGAACCCAATGTCACCTTTACCACCACCAACGACCAACAAAGTGATCATGTTGATTCAAAGGAAGGTGAGTGTTTTTTTCACACAAATGTGGGTGAAGTGTAACCACCCCTCCCAAAATTTACCCACTTTTAAAATATTTCCAAGGTAAACATGAGTTGAGTGCTACTATGACATGACTCGACCTCTAAGTTCCAGTTATGGAAGTGGGGCCTACTGTTATAGACATATTTGGGCACTTCAACTCCAATCATATATGTCGATAAACCAAGGGCTCTTTAACCCTTAAAAGTGTTGTTTCATACCCTAAAGGATCATGGTCAACTGATTACATCATTTCCCAGAAGTTCCACCTAAAAAACTATAACTTGCCAAAACTGGACCATACTAACTGCTCCACTATCAAGGTGTGATGCATACTGGCTCCTACACTTGCCTAGTGCGATGCATACTGAAGAGGCCTTCTGTAGGGTGCAATGAACGAGAATGGAAAAATGGCTGAGACAGTTTGCTATGTGGATGCTCATGGAATCTTCTAGAAACTTCTCCTATGAGACTTGCCTCTCTGAATTTGTCCAGGGATGAGTAAGAGATCAATGAAATCTCCAAGTGGAACCAAGAACTATGAGTGAAATGACACTGATCAAAAACACAGAGCTAAATCACACCCTTGCAGACATCTATAAATGGATCCCTCATCTGAGAGATCTAGAGGCTGGAATTTTGTGATTTGTAAGGAAATGTTGTTGGATTATCTGTGAGAAGAGACATTGTATTGTTGGGTGATCTTTCTTTTCATGAGGTGAAGAGGGCTTTGATGCTGGGAGGATGATGCTAGATCAGACAGTTGGGTTGTGATTCTCCCTTCTATTTTAATAAAGTTCTTTGAGCTTTTCTCCATACAATCGTGTATTTGTGAATCTTGTTATTTGTGAATGCAATTGTATGATCAATGTATTTCTAATTCTACATTGTTTATGATATTATAGATCGAGTTGCTTTGATGGTGTTTTGTTACTTTGTCTCTACAGGTATTCTTTAAGCGAGACAAGTAGGAGAGGAGTTGAAAGCTCTAACAAGGGAGAGAGAAATCAAGAAAGGAGTCAAGCGGAAGATCCAGGTTGGTCCCTTTGCTTCTCTCTTATCTATCATACATAAAGGAAATCACAAAGTGCTTTGATTGTTTGTTTCTAAGATAGCTACCAATCTTAATGGGACTAGCAGATTGAAAAGACACTGGTTTTCCCGGAAACAAATTGGCGACTCCGCAGGGGAACAAATAGTTTGTTTGTTTGTTATTGTTGTTTGCTTTATAAACTACAGACGGAGCTTGAATTTAGCCAGATAGCCTTCGAACTACTCTTGCTATGCAATTGCAAAGTAGATGAATGCTGCTTCAGTCAATCTTCGGGTTAGTTTATGAACTGAACATCTAACTTACAATCATTCTAAACGCCCTTGTGGTACCTCAATAACCTCCTAAGATCATACCCCTGTACTTTGTTCTTTACTATCCATAATAGCCCAGCCTAAATCACTAAACTCAGCTGAAAATTTGAGCAAAAACCCACCTCAGTTATGCTCCCTGGCCCATCGCACTGTCTGTAACTGGAAACCAGTATGCATCGCACCTCCCGTGTGTAGCAGGTGAGATGCATCCCTGTTTCCGTGAAGCACAAGTGCGATGACTGAGTAATACTAGTTCTCTCTTTGAAATTTGGGTTTTTCTCCTTGTTTTCAACTCTATTTAGTTGTTTTGCTGCTTATGATCAGTATCTCATTGTTGAAGCCTCCTTACTTTACATAGTTCAGCCTCCATTGATTAGGATTAGTAAATGTTTTTATGTATTTGTCTATCATTTACAATCCTTAGTTAAAAAGTCGCTTAAATCGAACTGTCATTTTGATGAAAAAAGTGTCGTAACTGTGATTTTGAGTCAAAAAGAGAAGTGTCATAAAGTCTTCCTTCTCTAGATAGTCAATTGTACTTTTTGTCATGTATTTGATTTGAATTGTTAATATTTGAAGTGTCAAAAGTAGTTTTCTATTTGAAATCGAAAAGTGTCGTTTAGTCTTCCTTTCATTTTGAAAAGAAATTATCGAAATGTCGCTTTGAAGAAAATAGTTCAGATCTATACTTAGTTTTCCTTTTTGGCATTCTTCACATTAAGGGAACGAAAAAAAATATATGCATTTCCATTTGCATTTAGACTATGTGCGAAAAATGATTTAGGAAAAGTGCATTTAGTGTGTGCTCTTTGCTCTTTGGTTGAAAGAATCGTAATCTTCCTTCCTTAGTAGCTAGGATTTTCATTGCTAAAAATAAACAACGATTTTTTGTCATTTTAGATTGCATATTTAGGAATTTTACATCTACATCACACGGTGAACCTTGAAAGACAAACTTCTAAACAAGATCAACTCTAAAATAAATCTCAATGAACTTAACAATGCTTTGGAACCTAACACAACACATCTAGAGGTCTAGGCTAGAGACGTTTTCCAGCATTGTAAAATCTAGTAACTATCGTTTTCATCGAAGGTTAGGTGATTCCTCATCTTTGATATGACAAGTGCTAGCACGGACTTGTGCTCCCCATACCATCGAGTATATATTGGGAGACCACAATAGGCTGACATCCTTTATAAATAGGAAGTCATGTTTACCACCTTATTGATTGCAATGCACTAAACACAACATTTGGGAAGATTGACTGCCATACATAAGTCCTTGGTAATTTCTCTTTAATTTACCACCAAGGTGTTGAGATTGCAACAAGATGATGGAGATTAGTGAAAAGAGTCGCCTTCACTAAGTGGGCCCGCAGGCTATTTTTGGCACAAGTCTATTTTTAGACTATGTCTATTTTTAGACATATGGATCATGTCTATGGATTGCAGGTTGCTGTTTATGGATGATTGATCAAGTTGGAAAAATAGATGGATTCTATTTTTAGACCACAGTGGAGTGACATCACAGTGGAGTGACTGCTCAGTCTACATATAGAACAGTCAAATATTATTAGCTCATAATAATATTTAGACTATAAACTTTGTCTTATTCTCTTGGAGCACTTCAGGATGAGCTACGGATGTGATACATGCAGATCCCAGAAGGAAATACGTGGTTACCTATGGGATGACTAATATTTGCATGCAGGACTTCAGTTAGAACTCAAGTGAGTTGAGTTTAGTGGACTGGAGGTGCAGTTGATGGAGTTGTGTTCAGTTTAGCTTTGTTAAACTGGTTGTATTTAGTCTAACTGGCAAATAGACTAGAGATGAGTTGGGTGAATTAGTTATTAATTAATTCACAAGTTATTAACTCATAATACAACTAATGAATACATCAGTTAACTCAGTTGCATGTCAGTGCATGTTCAGTTCAGCAGGGACAGGTGTTAGAGAATCAGATTGCTATCAGTTGTGACTATAGTTGTGCATCAGATCTTGCACAATCAGGGGATTGAATATGCCAATGAGTTTGCCCACGTATTTTCCCACATTGTAGCTTGTGCTCACGTGATTTTTCCAAGTAAATACGTGGTTGCCTTGGAATTATCATCAGTTCTTGAGCAGGTATTAAGCAGTGGAGGCAGGCAAGCAGCGAAGGAGATTTGAGCCAGTGATTGATTCATATCTGAGCTGTATTGTGTGTAACAGAGGTGGAGATA
>APFE030746670.1:87396-125957 GCA_000404065.3 Pinus taeda
TCACCAGGAGCAAATTCGAGTACCACCGAGGCAGGATAGGGGTTGCTGATAATCCATATCTTGTCAAGAGGGAGTGTTGAGATTACAACAAGATGATGGAGCTTAGTGAAAAGAGTCGCCTTACTTAAGTGGGCCCGCAGGCTATTTTTGGCGCAAGTCTATTTTTAGACTATGTCTATTTTTAGACATATGGATCATGTCTATGGATTGCAGGTTGTTGTTTATGGATGATTGATCAAGTTGGGAAAAATAGATGGACTTCTATTTTAGACCACAGCGGAGTGACACCACAGCGGAGTGACTGCTCAGTCTAAATATAGAACAGTCAAATATTATTAGCTCATAATAATATTTAGACTATAAACTTTGTCTTATTCTCTTGGAGCACTTCAGGATGAGCTACGGATGTGGTACATGCAGATCCCAGAAGGAAATACGTGGTTACCTATGGGATGACTAATATTTGCATGCAGGACTTCAGTTAGAACTCAAGTGAGTTGAGTTTAGTGGACTGGAGGTGCAGTTGATGGAGTTGTGTTCAGTTTAGCTTTGTTAAACTGGTTGTATTTAGTCTAACTGGCGAATAGACTAGAGATGAGTTGGGTGAATTAGTTATTAATTAATTCACAAGTTATTAACTCATAATACAACTAATGAATACATCAGTTAACTCAGTTGCATTTCAGTGCATGTTCAGTTCAGCAGGGACAGGTGTTAGAGAATTAGATTGCTATCAGTTGTGACTATAGTTGTGCATCAGATCTTGCACAATCAAGGGATTAAGTATGCCAATGAGTTTGCCCACGTATTTGCCCACATTGTAGCTTGTGCTCACGTGATTTTACCAAGTAAATATGTGGTGTTTCCTTGGAATTATCATCATTTCTTGAGCAGGTATTGAGCAGCAGAGGCAGGCAAGCAGCGAAGGAGATTTGAGCCAGTGATTGATTCAGATCTGATCTGTATTGTGTGTAACAGAGGTGGAGATACTTGTGAGAAGTATTATGCTGTGTAATGTTACATGACTCAATCATTAATATACAGATAGTTGGGGTTTTTAGCGAGATGCTTTCCCCGGATACATACTGTGTTAATGTGTGAATGCTCTTGATGTTTTATTGTTATTGATGCTGCTATATTGATGATCAACATAGAGGAGCTTATGTATTGTGTATGTTTTCTGCAATAGTACATGATCAGGATAATCTCTGTTGAATATGTGTTAAATTATTCAAAATCTCTACACAAGGTGTATATTGCAGTTTTGCGATTGGTTTGGTAATCCCTCTATCTAGATCTCTAGAGTAGTCACTTTCGTTCCTTTTCGACTCCTTAAAAGAAAAGGTCCATTTGAGCACTTTTCACTTCAGGATCATTAAAGATCAAAGGGGACTAGAGTCATCTTTATCCTTTTCTCGACTCTTAAAAATTGAAAAAGCAAAGTTGTGTCAAAGCGTCATTAAAATTTATTAAATTCAGAATAACATCCCCATTCCTTTGTTGACCTTAGGTTGAGATAATGGAGTCCACCAATCATGGAATCCTTCTTGAGGGGAATCCTAGTCCATTTTCTTCTTGGGGAAATATTGGTGCTCCATATATGGCCACATTGTCCCTTCCAAGGATCACAATTGGTCTGCTGGTATGGCTATTCTCAACCTCTGTCGTTCAAAATACCGTAAGTCGTCAGCAATCGAATCAGCAACCAGTTGATACTGAAAGTGACCCTTCATCTTCTACTTCGTTTGTTTCTCCCTTCCCTTCTTCCTCTTCGCTTGGTGAAAATAGTGATACTAGTAACCAAGTGGCTAAGAAGAAGAAGAAAGGGAAGGAGAAGAAGAAGAAGAAGTCAGTTAAACAAGGGGGCAACAATGAATCATCTAATGAAAATATACACATTAAGTCTCCTAAATATCCTTGTCTAATTTGCAAAGGAAACCATCTTCATCGAGATTGTCCTTGCATTCCGCAGATCTTGAGAGAATGGTCTCCCCTTTTACACCATCCGGTGTCATCAACCTCTGGTGATCATGTTGACAACACACCATCAACTAGTGAAAATGAAATTCTTGGATAGAAAGGAAAGGTCAAATTCCATGTCTATTATGCGAAGGAGACCATCACCTTCCTCGTTGTCCTTTTTCGGATGAGGCCAAGAGAATCTTGCGTAACCATCCTGATTCACCGCAGCAACTTCCATCTGGATACAAGAAACTCTCACCAAGTCCCTCGCTAGTTGAAAATCCGACTGACATAATTAGATCGTTGGTCGAAATGCCTATCGTTGAGAGTGAACCTTCTGAGTCAATACCAAATCAAAGTCAGCAAGTCAAGATGGCAATTGACTCAGTCTTGCCTTCCAAAGGTCCACCTTCAGATGATACAATTTCCAAAGAGAATGAGAACGATACCGTTCAAATTCTTTTTTTTAATACAGATTCTGATGAACTTGGGGGTAATCCACCCATTCCTTTACAGCAGGAGGAAAATTCCCCAGTTCAAGGGGTTCATCCAGCCATTTATCTGGTACCCCCTCCAAGTAGTCTAGTCATTTCCTTTGATTGGAATCAACTAGCAAGACCCCGCCTTCCATCTAATGTACCATTCCAGATCATAGTACAAGTTTACAAAATGATCGTGTCTGGCACTATCATAGATGAAGGGGCTTCAGTGAGTGTCCTTTCCTCAACTGCTTGAAAAGCGCTTGGTTCACCATTGCTTATGCCTGTGACACAAAATTTGTCAGGCTTTAACAAAGGAACCACTCGATCGTTAGGGATCCTTCCTAAGTTACCGATAACTGTGAGAAGGAAAACCATTCACTTGAACGTGATGGTAGTCCAAGGACCATTAGATTACAATCTACTCCTTGGGTGTGACTATGTTTATAGCATGGAAGCTATTGTTTCCACACTCTTTCGAGTGATGTGTTTCCCGCATGAAGGAAAAATGGTCCAGCTTATCGACCAGCTTTCATTTCCCGGTTCACAGATACAAGTCAAACATCATCCCTAAATGGTCTCTTTGCATCAAGAGTGTCTCTTCAACCTTCATTCCATCTACCTGATTGTATCGAGTAGTCCAGTGAATGTAACGCAGTTTAGGGGGCATGCACCCTTGTCCACCTAGATGAACCCAGGTGAAAAGATAGATTTCCCTATAGGTTATGTGATTGGAAGTGTAACCTCACGCCATTCACTTTTTTCCACCCATTCTGGGGGCAAAGCCAAGGAAGTGTTTTGGTCTAACCGCTGATAGAAAAATTCCTGCCTAACCGCAGGGACTTCCATATGGTTACCTGGAGACTCTCTTTTTCTCGACGCCTGGGGGCATGCAAACCTTTTTATGCAAGGAAAAAATGACCAATTTCATTTTTTAGCTTTTTAGAATTTTTAGCTTTTTAGCTTTTTAGTTCCAACTTCTTAGGTTAATTGGTCCAGCAATGTCTGCACTGTAGATGGACCAAAGGAAAGGTTTTGTCTAGACATAAGATAAAACCATCCTCTCTAACCTCAGTAGTTCCTTAGCTTTTTAGTGTTTTTAACTTTGTAGTTTGGTCGTTTCTAGCCTACATAAAAGGGCAATGAGCATATGTTATCGTAGAGTTCAAGCTCACTAAAAAATGAACCTACAAATGAGGGACATCTTTGATGCCAAGGAACAATGTTATTGCATGGTTCAAGCTCGTTAAAAAATAAACCTACCACTAAGCAATGTTATTGCATGGTTCAAGCTCGTTAAAAAACAGACCTACCACTAAGCATATGTTCCCCCAAAGTTCAAGCTCATTAAAAAATAAACCCACCTTTGGTAAATAGCCTTTGTGATTGCCATAATATTAGCCTTTTGAGCCTTGGTTGTGTTCCTACCATCACCTCCATTCTTTTGGCTGATTATACGCTCCCACTTGATTGTTTACCCTTTTGAGGAAGAGCTATGATGAATGGTCATGTTAGCCACCCTCTTCACATCACCATGTTTTGAGAAGTTCCAAGCTCACCCAGAAACAGTTGCTACCTAAACACCACTCGTTCCTCAAAAAAAAGAGTCCACTTTAAACTCTATTCAGACTCATTAAATATGAAAAGATTGTCGAGCAATTGTCCTCTCCAACTCACTAAAGTAATTGGAAGTGCCATCCCTCTTGCATATTTTGATCTTTTTGGACTTGAGGGATTATCCCACTAAAAGATTGAGCGCTTGTTGTTTCGGCTCGCCAAAGTGATCGAAAAATCATCCCTTACGTATTATTTTATACTTTTTCGGACTTAAGGGATTATGCTACGAAAAAGGACCGCTGGAGTTTCCTTTTCATCCCTTTTCAAACTCTCTAAACATGAAAAGGACCGAGTTATCCTTGTCATTAAAACAATAGCGAGAAACTTGTCTGCCCAGACAAGAACGAGTTTCACTGTTGCTAGGCTCGCTAAAACATAGCGACAGGTTTGCCCACAGGGAAAATTATAGAACAAGAATATGTTATCCTCCTTAAGCTTGAAAAAAATAAAAAGGTATTGGTCAGCAATGACTGGGGAAAAAGGGAAGAAAACTTGAAGAATTTTATTGATAGTAGGTCACTCTTGAACATGACACTTTCACTCCATCACCATGATTGAGTCGGGTTGGGTTATTCCGTTCACTGGTCATATCACCATGGGTCCATCATACTATCCACTTTTTGGGGTTAACACTACTAATCCATCTCATTGTCGCCGATATGTTCAAGAGAAGTCATTCAAAGAATTCACCATCTAGCTAATGCCTCATCCACTGCAATACCTTCACCCTCCATTTTTCATGACCGCCATTCCTGAACCTTGTATCATCATATTGTTTTCACCTCCAGAAAATCATTTGCTTCATTTCGTGTCATAGATGTGGGATACATCAAGGCCCTCCTACGATGGGTCACTTCTTGTCGACATCAGCTCATTATCCAAGAAGTTGATTTAGAAACAACCCTTTCAGTACTTTGAAGCTTGCATGCCTCAATGGCAAGTTTCTCACTTCCAGCAATAGGTTTACATCAATGGCCTTTGGCCGAAAGATTTTACGTGGTGTTCGACATCAGATCATATATTCACACCACGTGAATTGTATTGTAGTACCTTGAGGGGCATTAACATTATCGGTGATTCCTCTCACGCCTGTTAATAGCTTACATTATTGGCTGGTAATCAGGTGATGTCTTTCATGTTCGACTTCAGAACATCTTTTCACATGGATCGACTTTTATATTGGGTCAATATTGAATGAGTTTGAAGACCTCAGATCTAGTTTCATCCATCCGAGCTACGATGTATTCAAGAATATAAAGACATTAGATGTACACAGAAGCTGCACAGATGATCATCCAAGCTAAGGGACAATGACTCTACATACCAAGAATCACCAGTCTGCAACTACAGACAATTATCTGTCCTATGTACATGAAAATGAATTTATAAAGCTGAGCATGGGAATGCCCGCCTTAGCTAGATCATGAAAATAATATGCTAATGATGTACTGTATTGTATCTTATACAGGTCACCTTCCAGTTCGAATACCTCGGATCCTCATGATAAAGCATTTCACCTTACATCAAAAGATTTACGACCTCATACTTTAGGGGGCAACTGTTATAGACATATTTGGGCACGTCAACCCCAATCATATATGTCGATAAACCAAGGGATCTTTAACCCCTAAAAGTTTTGTTTCATACCCTAAAGGATCACAGTCAACTGATTACATCATTTCCCAAAAGTTCCACCTGAAAAACCACTCAGAACTGGCCAAAACTGGACCATACTGACTGCTCCACTATCAAGGTGCGATGCATACTGGCTCCTACACTAGCCAGGTGTGATGCATACTGAAGAGTCCTTCTGTAGGGTGCGATGAGCGAGAATGGACAAATGGTTGAGATAGTTTGCTAAGTGGATGCTCATGGAATCTTCTAGAAACTTCTCCTGTGACACTTGCCTCTCTGAATTCGTCCAGGGATGAGTAAGAGATCAATGAAATCTCCAAGTGGAACCAAGAACTATGAGTGAAATGACACTAATCAAAAACCTAGAGTTGACTCACACCCTTGCAGACATCTATAAATGGATCCCTCATCTGAGAGATCTAGAGGCTGGAATTTTGTAATTTGTAAGGAAGTGTTGTTGGTTTATCTTTGAGAAGAGACATTGTATTGTTGGGTGGTCTTGCTTTTCATGAGGTGAAGAGGGCTTTGATGTTGGGAGGATGATGCTGGATCAGATAGCTGGTTTGTGATTCTCCCTTCTATTTTAATAAATTTCTTTGAGTTTTTCTCCATACAATCGAGTATTTGTGAATCTTTTTATTTGTGAATGCAATTGTATGATCAATGTATTTCTGATTCTGCATTGTTTATGATATTATAGATCGATATGCTTTGAAGGTGTTTTGTTACTTTGTCTCTGTAGGTATTCTCTAAGTGGGACAAGTAGGAGAGGAGTTGCAAGCTCTATCAAGGGAGAGAGAAATCAAGCAAGGAGTCAAGTAGAAGATCCAGGTTGGTCACTTTGCTTCTCTCTTATCTATCATACATAAAGGAAATCGCAAAGTGCTTTGATTGTTTGTTTCTAAGATAGCTACCAATCTTAGTGGGACTAGCAGATCGAAAAGACACTAGTTTTTCCAAAAACACTTACAATACAAAAACTTATTGATACCCCTCAGGAGCACTAGATCACCCAGAAGTCAGTCCACAACCTTTGATAACTATATCTTGAGTTAGAACTACCTTTTCACAAGCCTAACCCCCAACCACATGCACAATGAGGAAAGAGTGTGGTTATGAGGCCCTAACCGCACACACAAGCTTTCTTCCATGTTGTTATGATCTTAAAACCTGTAGTTTTGTGCATGTGGTTCAAAGATATGAACCATTTTTTCAGGCTAGCCTAAATACCACTGCCCATAATTGCTTGTAACCTTCCAGAATCATATTTAAAGTGATAACAATGCCAAACATTCAAACTTGAAGCATGAACTCAACCTACAATGCCTAGTACCCATTATACATTCTGTCAAACGTATGGTAAAGATATAAGTTATAGGTCATGAGTGCATATTTGACCATAAATCTCTCAACTTCATATGAGAATCACTGAGAAGGTCTAATTCCCTCTCAAGTAGGTGCAACAACACTTGTTAGACCAAGAATTCATCAACCATTCAAATACTTATCAAATCACAAACAATATCCATAGGTAGAGCACATTATAGAACCATGCTTATAACTAGCATATAACCATAATATTAACCATGAATAATATGTCATAAAATCATCATAATAAAAAGTACATGTGCTCATTTATCATAATAGGAAAATAACTCTTATTGACATATGCAAAAACCAACCAAGTCCAGGACTTCCACGTACCATCCGACCATAGATTAGGTTGAACCAAATATTTCTTTCATCCAGTCACCCCCATGCCATATTCCAAGCATGTAAATGGGATATCATGGGATAAACCAAGACATAATCAACTAGGGACTCCAGAAGTTAAACCAAATCCAACGTCAAGATAACATGATATCATCTAAATCGACCTCAAGATAAAAAAACCTAACCGAGTTTGGATTCCTCATAATTCCTTCACCATACCTTGAGTATTTTTCATGTCTCCACCCACATGTCGAGAACTTCCTTGAAAACCATCTCCACCCAAAACCTTGGAAATTTTCCTGAGACCTCCTCACCTAGCTCCAAAACCTTCTGGAAATCCTAATCTCAACTAAGAAGGAATCCCATCATGCCATGGCTTTTTAGAAAATGGAAAGGCAAGGCTGAAAGCACTGTCAAACAAGGAAAACCCCATGCCAATGACATCAAATGAACCAAATAATCAAGTGCGTGCACCATGCATTCACACCTCAACTAGGAAATCACACATGAAACCTGTTACTTGCAAAATCCTCCTACTGGAGCTGTTGATCCATCATTCTCCTTGCGCTCCATTGTTTTCCTTTGCTTTCCCTTCTCTTTCCTTTGCTTTCCTTTCTCCAAATCTAAGTGAATGCCAAAATGCTCTAGGAATACTCTAAGTGTGTAAGATTGTGTGAGAGAGAATGAAATGAGAGAGCCAAACTAAACTGACAAAAGCTAATCCAAGAGTTGTGAACTATTTCTATGAAGCCTTTTTATCATTGATGTCTCATTTTCCTTCATTTTCCTCTAATTTACTTAGCTTGCAAATTTGTGTCTCTTCACCTTCCTTTTCACCTATTTTCCTTTATTTTCATAATTAAATACCAATTATGCCACTTTGTATTTGCTAATGCCTTTTTCCAATTTCCATAGCCATAAATAAACCACATGTGATCCCCAATATGATCTTCACCCGCCATTCAACTTGGAATAAGTGTCCCATGACCCTGGTCTTATTTTTATTTACATGGAAAATCAACCTAGGGTTGTTACAAACCCCTCCGCCTTATGGGGGCACTTTCCTTGGTGTTATATGACACCTATGACCAACAAATCACTAAAAATAAAACATACTGCCAATGGAGCTTTATAACACAGCTCGTTGTAGTATTTATAATGACCACTTCTGAAAACATTACAAACATATCGTTTATTGGAGCTTTATAAGACAACTCATTACGATATTTACAATAACAATCTCATATACTTATGCACATTTGCTTCAACCATAGAATAAACATACTTTCTATGGAGCTTTATAAATGTAGATTGATACAATATTTACAATAATATACACATATACACATATGCACACTTGCTTTAACCAATAAATAAAAGGATATGATGCATGCATCATCGACAAGAGAATCCAGAGGCTCACACCCCCACCCTTCAATGTAGTAACATGATTCACCTCCTTCCTAGGAATTCTAGAATCCACTACCAAAATCATAGTCTGCATCTAATGTTTAATGCTACAATCATTGCGCTATTTTTTCTCTATTGAACAATTATCGGCTCTTTATTCTAGGTCACACTCCCATTGTGCTTCTGATTCCATCTGGAAATGCTAATGACCAAAAAAAATTATTCATTGTCCTTCTCTTCTCAGCTTCCCAGTCCCTTTTCCAATCTGGTCACCCCATTTTGTGTAGTCACTCACCTCCCAAGTTCCCCAACATCTCATTCTCTTCTACATAGTCCATCGGGAAATCCAAACCTTGGCATGGTTTCCTTCAATCGGAAGGTCCAAAAACAAAGACATATTGCTGCCTCAAAACCATTATTTGAGCCATAACATGCTCATGGAAAATAATGGACACTATTGGGTACCAATGCCCCACAATGGCCCTGCTCTTGAATGCTTTACCATTACACTATTCCATGTTCCAATTCCTTTTGCTATTGCTGCTAATTCTATTACATCTAGTTCCAACCACCCAAACCGAGAATTTTCCATGCTTTCTTGCACCAAGCAGATAATTTCCATTATAATAAAAAGGAATTGAAATTATTTCAAATCATACCTCACTGGTAGCTCGTCAATAAGGTACACTTGCAATCCTATTTACTTCTTGTCACAATAAGTCAAACTAGTTGTTTGATTAAATCATCATGCATAAACATATCATATCCAGTTAGCTCAAAACTCAAACATCATAAATCAAAATCATAGACTATGTGAATAGTTAAAAACTGAAATGAAATACTAATACTTATCTTTCAAATGGTTCTTTGCTTCTACCTTTGTTCTTTTTCCTTTCCATACACACACTGAATCAGTTTCCAAACCTGGAAAGCACCCAATTCCCTCTCTTCTCTTTGATCACGTACACACACTAGATTGGTTTCCAAACTCGGCAAGAAACCGGTGCCTTATCTTCTCTTGTCTTCAAAGGAAACAAGGGAACCCAAATATTAAACCACCTCTACCCTCAATGTCAGCAACAAGGGCATATAAAGACTAAACCACCTCTACCCTCAATACAAAAACTCAAGGTTTGTCTCTTCCCAAGGTTTTTAGGGCTCCGGGAACTAGTAACTCAACCCACAACTAACTTAGGGCTCCATAGTATTTGTTCCAACCATGGATCCAAGGGCTAGTAACTCAAACGACAAGGCTCCAAGCATTTGTCCCAACCTACGTCTCTAGGAACTAGTAACTCAACCTAGACTATTACAGGGCTTCCAAATCATTTGTTCCAACCCACAACCATAGGGAACCTAAGAACCAATCCCCTTCACAACACATACACATGCAAAATGTACACCACAACACCTACACTTGCACTCGGTGTACAACACCACACATACATCTACATTGAGTGTAGAACACAACACATACACCTACACCTGGTGTACAACACCACACATACATCTACATTGAGTGTAGAACACAACACATACACCTACACCTGGTGTACAACACCACACATACATCTACATTAAGTGTAGAACACAACACATACACCTACACCACACATACACATATACCTAGTGTACAATCACAACACATATACTCACACAAAATACAATACAATTAATACACGTCACGATACGACTACACAATACTCATGGCACAACACCACATGTACACAAAACAACATGTACAACATATACACGACAATAATATTATACATCCAGAGACCACACTGTCTCTACCAGGAAACCTTGCCTCTAGTGTATTTTCCACGCCTTATTGTGTGCATCCACAACCCAAGTCCCAAGTATGTGGCTCTTTGCACTCTCCATGCTTGGCCCAACATGTCCTAGATCACATTGCTTTCATTCCACTGATGTATCCTTCAACATTTCTTTTCCATAACATAAACATAGGTATAGTTATAAGAACATAATATCAAATCATATCCACATGATACTAACCTCATAGATCATCTAGAGATACTATACCCACTTGATTCCTCAAAAAATCCAAAACCTTTTCATGTCATTCACTTGCATAAAACAATAATTCTTCCACAAGAATGATCCTTGATAGCCCTACCAGACAGTGACACACACACACACATATAAATTAGCATAATCATGATAACAACATAATTACCAGTGCTCATAGGATTAAGGTTAAGATAACTCCCTTTATCCATGCACACCATTCACAATATTGAGAACAACAATTCCCAACATTACCAAGGCATCTAATGCCTCAAATCCATTTACCTTACCTTTCCAGATACCCATCTCATGACTATCCTGTCATTCTTCATTTTTCCTAATGGAACTAACTAGCCTGGCTAGATTTCATATTCTTGCATTCATCTTCCCTTTAATCATGTACTTGACTTCATCTGAGTCTCACATTACCTGTTGGGCTTCATTCAACTCTCCTTCAGCTCCATTAACTTTCCTCTTCCCCCAACCAATTCCCATGACCCTAAATACATAAAAGGCAAGAACAAGAAGCAAACAAGATGAAAACCATCAAAAATAGATAATAATACAACACCACAAACAAAGAGGCATGGCCATGCACCAGATGCAATCAAAATTGCAAATGGAGCACAAACAAATCACAAAATATCGAAAGCACAAAACTAGCAACAAACACCATGACTCAAGTTCATGGTTTCCAATGCTTCCAAAGGAAAGCACAACCCAAGCCTTATTTAGGATCTATGGAAGTCTCTTTTGCCATGAAATTCCTTGCATCATACTTCCATAAACACACAACTGTTAGTGCATAAATAAATATAACAATATACTAATTACCTTGCCCTAATGTACCCAACACATTGCCCCTGTAACTGAACACTCACACATATTATCTCTCAAGGGATTCCAATTCCTTTTATGAATCCAACTGTAGCCAGAAACCAACTATCATACATGTATATGATCAACCATTTACCCTGTAGCTTCCTCAGGCCCAAAGTGCTTCCATGAAATTTACTTTCTCTAATGCTCAGTCCCAGAGCGTAAACTTCTTCTGCAACAGGATGCATTGAGGCTCTGCATGCAATTCTCCCTCTGATTCCACCATCCATCTTGATAATGAATGATTGATGATTTTCCTTCCTACCTACTATCCATTATTGCACATATCTGAGGAATTCTCTGACCTACATCCCAAAATTCCCATGCCTCCTGCGCATTGTAGATCTGAGGCCTACGAGACATCCACTTCGTACTCTGATACAAAGAGAAATCCTTCTCGCGATGATATCCATCAAAGGTTCAATACCATAATGGCTTTGCATCTTCTGACATCAAACTCATCCCAAATCAACTCCTCATCTCTGATGCCTCTGACACCCTTAACATCTTCCCACCAGATGTATGCATTTCCCTTGAGACCGAAGGTAGTTATCTTGGATTTTTTGAATTGTTCTAGAAAGTACTGGAAATAATGGTGATCATTTCTCTTAGAACCAAAGTTAGAATGAAATCCATAAACATTGCCCCTCCTACTAGGTGTATACAATATCTACCACCTATGACTATGTCATACCCATCTAACCTGTATCCTGATTAATACCTACTACCATATGGCCCATTAGTCATTTTGATCCTACCCATGGATAATCCTCAACTATCTCTATCTTTGAAAATATATTAGACTCTGAAGAATCACTAATTGATTTATGCTTATGCTTTCTGAGCTCTGTCAAGTCTATCCCATTCATAAATCAACCTCTCATTGTCTTCCTTAGAACTCATAACATTTTCCCTCATAATCCTTAGTGTATTGTTCATATAATGAGAATACTCTTCTCATTGCTTCTCAACTAAAATTTCCCATTCCACTGAATTCACATCAGGTTTGTAAGGGGAGACATGTGAACTATATTCCACCATTTTGATTTTCATATATGATCTTCTATTGTCCTGCAACATACCATGTTAGTTAAACCAAATAGAAGAAATAATCAAAATCATACCTCAATGTATCTTAGGGGAGGCTATCACAACCACACTAGTCAATCCAGATTAGTATGACACAATACCACTAGCTATCTACTCACACATGAATATCATAACCATAACCATCTGCACATGCCAATCCAGATTAACAAGATACATAATAACATCAATACCTTAACCAAAATGATAATAGTCATCATGCATGTTGTTATCTGCCATACCATCTTATATTTGTGTCAAATGGTCCTATTTTTCATCCCTGGCACATAGAAGGATAGGTTCTATCTAGATCTACTAAAGGGAAAGTCAAAAAAGAAAGCTAAAATTTGGAAGTTGGAAGTCGAAATGAAAAAGGAAAGATGAAATCTTGGGAGTCGATCATCGAAATGTTAGATATCCGCAAGGGCCAAAGCAAGTGGCATATTAGAATGTTGGTCATATCGAAACCCGATATTGGAAGGCTAAAAATCAGAGTAGGTGAGAACCTCGGAGGTTCGAAAATTTGGAGTTTGGAACCTCATAAATATTTAACAATTGAATTCCTTCGAAAGCGCCAAGGGTTGTAGAGAATAATATTTATAAAGGAAATCATTCACAAAACCAAGGAACCCAGGGAGCCTTTCTCTCTCCTCTAATAGGACACACAGAGGTAGGTGATTGGCTCTAAGTGGTTGACAAGGTAGATGACATCAGCATGACATCACAATAAGAAGGGCACGTGGTAGTCATTTTTGGAATTTTTGCGGGGGCTAACAAGGAAAATACATATGACACATGTCATCACTAAGGAAGTTCCAGTGGAGATGATGACATTAACATGATGTCATCTCATAGGTAGCTATATCGGAAGTCAAATGATCTGAAATGATCATAAACTAAATACTGATGTAGAATTGATTAAACATTAGTGTTTTAAATGATAACTGAAAGCTTGGAAATCGAGGTAAAATGCGTGAGTAGAACACTTTACGATAGCTGATTAAACATGAAATCGATGCATAACATCATTGCAAACAGTAAAAACATAGTTGTACCAGACAACAAATTGATGACGGAGTTTGTCCCTGATGGACTACGTCTTCGAGTCTGCTTTCAAGATGAGTGACCATTTTTATTAGGAATGAGAAGAAGGTGTTTATTACATAGAGAAAAGACCAGACTTAATGTACACATAGGCACCTTTGATCACTGTCACCAGATATTCCTTTGAACCAGCTTTCCAACGCTACTTACGGTTTCCAATTCCGACTCCCGATGCTCCCGAAACACTAAAAACAAAACAGCTTCTAACCTCCAGAATCTGCATACAAAATCACAAAACCACCAATCTATTCTTCAATGAGCAAAAACTGCCTTTTATAGGCTTGCAAATGAATTTGAACCTCCTTTGACTGAATTAGGGATGAATTTGTTAACTTTGGGGTTCATATGCCCTCAGCCTTGTCATGAAATGACACCTTGGTTCCTTAGGCCATGGTCCTCGAATTAGTTGAAAACAAACTAACAATATAAAACCCAAAAATGACTTTGGTTAAACCTGAAACCGCTAGCTAGCAACTAACCGCATAGAGGAAAGGTGACTACTCATGTGATCGCTTGCAATAACCCGTGGTTTGAATGGCGGTGGTTCCGCTGCATGCTGGCCGAAACAGTTAACCGTTGGTGGATAACCCAACTAGTTCACATGGCACAGTTATCTCCTATCCATAATTGTCATCCAAACTACGAAGGCCAATCCTGACTACACGGTGATACTTTTCACATGGCCCCGCTTACTCCTCATAGTCAAGACAGCGGTTAGGCATTGTTATATTGTTTATATATTATTTGTAATGTTTTACATTTTTACAAAGGTCCGAGGGTGTTTATAAAATAGTTTTGAATGTTGTAATGTATTTTTTTAATACATGGCTTTTGATGCATAGAATCTATGACTTTAGGTTAGGGTTTTAGCTTAGGATTAATACATGAATGTATGGTTTAGACTTTGGGTTTAATACACAGATTAGGGTTTTATATCCTTAGGTTAGGTTTTGGTCATTAGGATTTAATAAAAACCCTTTTTACAATTATTTCTCACGATGTGACAAAAACACACACATCATCGACTCCAGCTATCTTTGCAACAACAACGTTGATGATGAACCTATGCCATGGATGACACCCATGTTGAACCCAAATCCTGCTTGTCTAAGGACAAAACACATGTCATCGACTAATCCTGGCAGAACAATCGATGAACATAAGTCGACAACTAGGTGCTAAACCATCTCCACTGAACGCCATGAAAACCTATTACCTGAACAACCTGATCATAACCAACACTGTCGAAACTAAATGACACCCATGAACTACATGTTGATGATGACACTGAACACTAATGACGACACTTGAACACTTGTGAAATTGAATCGACGAATCCTCCTGGATCATTCCTCTCCACTTGAAAGCTTTTGGACCACAAAAGTTTGACTAAAAAAATAGTCGATGAGGGTAGAACTCCCTCTCTTTCCACTTTGACCTCACAATATACCAATACATTCAATCAATAACCTGCAAGTGATGACCCTGATGATGCTGACCATGGCACATTTCGATTCAGTGACCTGTTTTTTCCATCCATAGTATGAACAACTTGCGATGATGGGAAAACAACCTGTTATCAACATGGCAGTTGAATTCTTTCCATGAAGAATCATGAGTTAGTGATTCAAAAACATCATTGAAAACAATATTTGTAGAATTTTTTTCAATACATCTGATGGATATTAATAATCTACTTCCCGGGATAACTGAAATATTCAAATACTCCTTTGATTTTGACTTCATATCAATTACTTGATTTGATTTACTTTCCTATTGACTGATTACTAAGTGAACTTGCTACACAAACTCATCTAGTTGTGATGTAAAGACTACTGCAACTTAGTTTGACTTTTAAAGTATCCAAGTAATTGTTGATACTTCAATCACTATTTCTTTGTCTATTAACTGATATCTCCATTGACTAACACTTTCACTTAATGCATTAGTTTTCAAATCATGATAAGGAAACTTTAGATCTGCTTTCGAAAATTCTTTGTCATGAAACCTTATAGACTTCCTCTCCACTTGAAAAGAGGCTTCATTACTTTTTAAAGCATGAAATGATGATGCAATACCAAATAAATGTAACACTGACTTTCCCCAATGCGGACATGCACCCCTAAAACTGAAAATAAACATACCATCTGAAAAAAGTCTCTGATTAGACTCACATGTACCATTCCCTGCAATACACTACTGATGATGATAGTTTCTAGAATTCAGTTGAATGAATGAGTTAAGAGTCATTCTATCTTTAAGAAGATGTTCATAGGACATTAAATGTATCTCATGTTGCTTATCCTATTTATGAATAATATTTCTTGGAAAAGAATTAACCACCTTGACCAATTGATCTATAAACAGAATCTCGCATTCCGAGCAATCATCCTTATGTTGTTCCTTAATAAACATGAGTACATATTTACTTGAACTTATTAACTGCTTAACTTGATTTGTAACAATTAAATACAACTTTGATTTGACTTTATGTGCCCTAACAATAAATTCAACCCCTTCTTTCCTTAGGTGATATTTATGTTCTCTTCTGTAAAACACTGCATCCCTATCATAAATATAAGGACTTCCTAAGACAACTCCACATATGTCTACTCGGACCACATCTAATTCCACTTCATCAATGTATTTAGATGTAATTGCAAATTTTAACCAACACTGCTTTGTGACATGTATTTGAGTTGATTTATTAATCCAACCTAATGGGTATGGCCTTGGATGATTCTATGTCTCCAATCCTAATTGATCAACTGTATGTTCAAATATTAAATTTGCTTGTGATCCACTGTCAAACATTGTGTCAATCTTTGTATGCTTAGAAGTTATCCTTGTGTGGAAGATTTCAACTCTTTTATCCTCATGTGAAGGATTTATGTTTGAAGAAGATACAATAGTTTTCAAACTTGAACCAATATTAGAAGTTTTACTGACTGTAACCATGGCATTTATCCTCCTTTCATCACCTAAATCTGAACCTAGATCTTTCTGGACTGTTGCAATGGCCGTATTTTCATGTTTCGCCTTAAGGAACCTTTTAGGCTGAAGTTCTGGATGAAGTTTCCAGCACTTCAGTTCATCATGACCGATTCTCTGGCATTGAGAACAAGTAGGTCTTTCCTTCTAAGCTATCATTGGTTTCTTTCTCTTCCAAATGTTCTTCCCCTTACTATCACTGGAATATTTGGTTTCCAACTCTTTGGATGACTAAGATGAAAACCTGAATGGTCTACCACCTGATCCAATATGTATGGCCTGAACACACACCTCATCAAAATCATCAAGATTAAACATCAATAAAGTATGTTGCAAATATGAATATAAATTGTCGATGTATTTTAACAAAGTTTCTCGTGTATCCAATGAAATACCAAGCACCAATGCTTTCTTTTTGAACTCCTAAGTAAACTCCTAAACACTCTTCCCTTTACCTTGCCTCAGATGCTTCCAATCAATAACAGCTTGTTACATGTAGCCTAAAGGATAGAACTGTTTCCTAAGAGCTTTTAAAAACTTAGACCATGAAGAGATGACTTTTCCTTTACGCTTTACATCTGTCTAAGTTTTACTTTCCCACCAGATTAAAGTTGTTCCCCCCATTCTAAGTGTAGCTACCTGAATTTTAGTTTTATCGCCAAAAATGTTCTGAATGCGACAATACACTTCTAATTGTTTTATCCAGTTATCTAGCTTTCACGATTCATTTTTCCATCATAAGCAGATAACTCAAATTTAACATAAAGTTTCAAAAGAGATGTTTTCTTAGGTTTCTTTTCGTTTTCAAATTCTGCACTAGAAGAAGAAGCAGAATAAGAGGATAATGGAGATTATGGAGGTGAAGGTGGTTTATCAGCCTTGCCTTTACCTTTTTCCTTCTCCGATTCCTTTGAAGAAGAAGCATATCTCGCCTTCTTATCTTCGTACAATTCTCCCAACATCTGCTGCATGGTTAAGAACATATGTTGAAATTTTTCCTCACTCATCTTAGTTTCAATTTTTTCACCTGCATCAAGTCCTAACATGGTCAATTTCTGAACAACTTGTCGCTTTCCAATCTCTGGATCAATGTGCTCAAGTATTCCTTCTCCTCGTTGCGACTTAGACCCGGTTAACATTCAATGGCACATTATACAAACAAACCTACTCTAATACCAAATTATATGATATGAAATTATCATAAACTAAATACTGATGTAGAATCAATTAACCATTAGAGATTTGAATGATAACTGAAAGCATAAAAATCGAGGTAAACTACTTGAGAAAAACACTTTACGACAACTCATTAAACATGAAATCAATGCATAACATAAGTGAAAACAGTAAAAACACAGTTATACCAAATAACAAATTGATGATAGAGTTCATCCTTGATGGACTATGTCTCTGGGTCCACTTTCAAGATGCGCGACTGTTTTTATTAAGAATGAGAAGAAGGTGTTGATTACACAGAGAAAAGACCAGACTAAATGTGCACATAGGCACTTTTGATCACTCTCACCGGATATCCCTCAAAACCAACTTTCCAACGCTGCTTATGGTTTCCAATTCTGACTGTTGATGCTCTCGAAACACTGAAAACAAAATAGCCTCTAACCTCCAGAATCTGCATACAAAATCCCAAAACCACCAATTTATTCTTCAATGAGAAAAAACTCCCTTTTATAGAATTGCAAATGCATTGGAACCTCCTCTCACTAAATTAGGGATGAATTTTCTGAATTTAGGGTTCATATGCCCTCGGACTTGTCATGAAATGACACCTTGGTTCCTTAGGCCATGGTCCTTGAATTAGTTGAAAACAAACAAACAATATAAAACCCAAAAATGACTTTGGTTAACCCCGAAACTGCTAGCTGGCAGCTAACGGCGGGGAGGAAAGGTGACAGCTCATGTGAGTGCTTACAATAACTCGTGGTTTGAATGGTGGTGGTTCCACTGCGTGCTGGCCGAAACGGTTAATTGTTGGTGGATAACCGGACCAGTTCACATGACACAGTTATCTCCTATCCGTAAATGTCATCCAAACTATGGAGGCCAATCCTAACTGTGCAATGATGCTGTTCACATGGCCTCGCTTACTCCTCACGGTTCCCGCATCGTTAAGATAGTAGTTAGGCATTGTTATATTGTTTATATGTTATTTGTAATGTTTTACATTGTTTACAAAGGTCTGAGGTTGTTTATAAAATAGTTTTGAATGTTGTACTTTGATACATGGATTTTGATGCATAGAGTCTAGGACTTTAGGTTAGGGTTTTAGCTTAGGATTAATACATGAATGTATGGTTTAGACTTTGGGTTTAGTACATAGATTAGGGTTTTAGATATTTAGGTTAGGTTTTGGTCATTAGGATTTAATAAAAACCCTTTTTACAATCAAAAGCACACACATTGCCGACTCCAGCTATCTTTGCAACAACAACCTTGACAATGAACCTATGCCACGGACGACACCCATGTTGAACCAAAATCTTGCTTGTCGAATGACAAAACACATGTTGTCGACTAATCCTAGCAGAACTGTCGATGAACATAACTCGACAATCAGGCACTAAACCTTCTCCATTGAACGCCATGAAAACCTATTACCTGAACAACATGATCATAACCAACACTGTCGAAACTAAATGACACCCATGAAATGCATGTTGATGACGACACTAAACACTGATGACAACACTTGAACACTTGTCCAATTGAATCGACGGATCCTCTTGGAACATCGATCTCGTAAATCTTGTGTAATTTCTTTTTGAAAAGGTTCCGATTTAGAGGGGCTTCGATGTTGAAAGGAGTTTGGTCATAAGGACCCAAAAAACCAAGGTATAGAGTAGGGTCGAGCATGCAAGTGCTATGGAGCATATCAGGGATGTAGATATTAGAACTGCATTGTAAAAGCATTATGAAAAAGTTACGATGAAAGGTTCTTTCTAAGTTGAATAGAATTTGCTCATGGAACTCAAAAAAATTGAAGGCGAAGAGAAAATACACTAAGAAATAGGCCCCCAACAGGATTCTAAAGGCATTAGAAACTGAGCGCTAAGACGTTGGTTACGACACCCAGTCCTATGGCGAAAATGCGATAAGGGGATAAGCATGAAATGGCTAAAGGCATCAGAGTTTTGTGTTTTCGTGACGTTTCTAGTAACAGAGATATGATATGTTAAGGATTCGATATTGCAATGCAAAGAGTGTGGAGGATGAATGGGTCAGAAACTAAGTTTGAGAACACCTCTAACACCACCATACCAAATCACCACTAGCTCCAAAAAGGGACAATCCAAGCAGTTAGAGGGAGAAAATGATAAGTGAATTGGTAGGTAACCATGAAAGGAATATAATGGTAGAGGCATGTCTAGATCATCAAAACACCACAAACTCAGATAATGGAGCCTGAGTCCACCTTAGGAAATCAAAGGAATCAACAATGGAGATATTTTGCTATGTCAATTATGACACCTCGTGTTTCATGTTTTGTTGATATTACATTTTCAAGAAAAGAATAAAGTCTTTTATGTAATCATTAGAACAATTAGGCTAATCGCACTCTCAAACAATTGTGTAGTTTAGACAATTGTAGTGTTCTAATATATTTTGAAAGTTGTTCTTATTTTGGTTCTCCCTATAGAAAGGGAGGAAAAACTCATTAAAGGGGTTCCAAATTCTATTTTCAGAGAGAGGATCCATGGTTTGATTTTCCTATTCTAGAGATTGTATTTGCTTTGCAAAAAATTGTAATTTTGGTCTTCTGACATGTTTTTCATTCTTGAAAATTAATGAAGAAGTTTCTGGTGATTCCAAGCATTGGAATATGCATTATGAGTTCTCCTGTTGTGTGTCACTTCATGTGCATTTTTCTTCTCCAAAAATTATGTAATTTGTAGCTGCTAGATTCACTCATTAAATCATATATTTACTTATGTTATATTGTAGTAGAATGTACCGATGGGATATTGAGTTGAAAGCCTTAAAATGCATTCCATAATTTTTGCACTTCATTTCCTTTATCTTTTCATGACTCTATTGATATTTATTGCATAGAATTATGTGTTTGTCCAACCCTCTACACTAGATTCTTTCCTTATATTTCTCCTTTCCATGTTTACTGCAACAACCAATAAAGCTACATTTTTTGTATGTAGGCCACTAGACCTAATCATTTACTCTTGGGAATAATATATTGTTTATGTGTGTATTGAATCTGTCTCTGAGAAGGATATTTGAGCAAAAAATTTAAATCATTTTACATTTATCTCTTGAGTAGCACTGTTTCATCTTCAAGAGAGACTAAAATGTCATAGGAACTAACCTCTTCTCAACCCGGGGGTTGTCTCTAGGAGCGACAAAAATAGATCTAACTGCAATGCATATAACAATAATTTACTACCATGCATAGCTATCCAATTCATGTGCATATGACCACACTATACAAATAACGTCTACCATGCATGTAACCACAACAACAATAGAATGACATGCATGCATATAACTACGATGCATATAACAACCATTAACCATCATACCTACATGCAAAAAATACAAACCTATATGACAATCTACTTTTACCCTGAGGTCTAGTGCTACAAAATCGCTCTAATATCACTTTGTAACCACCCCTCCCAGCATTTATCCTCTTTTACAAGATCTCCAGGGTAAACATGAGCCGAGTTCTACTATGATGTAATAACCCTGGTGAAAATTACATGTAATAAAAGTTCATAAAGGAAAAATAATAACCACGGTCGATGGGACATTTATTCTAAGTCGAATGTTGAGCAAGGCATCCTAGTGTGGGTGTTCATTTGGTTTATTATGGCCAAGGAATTTAGCAAAGGCAATGGCAAAGGATTTGGGAAGGCACAATGGCATTTTTGGCACATTTATTTATGAAAATAATGGAAAATATGAGAAAAGGAAGGTGAAGGGTCATGTGTTACATGTGAGGAGGAAAATGAAGGAAAATAATGGAAAATGAAGAAAATAGAGGCCTAATTGTTAAAAAGGCTTATGAGGATTAGTTGGTATCTTTTGTTAGTTCAATTTTGGAGCTCCCGCGTTATTCTCTCTATCACTCTTGGACACTTAGAGTTTTCTTGGAGCACCTTGGCACTAGATCAAGAAAGGAAAAGAAGACAAGAGGAAGGAAGGAGCAAGCAAGGAAGACCAGGATCAAGTAGCTACATCAAGATTCTTTGCATGTATCAATTTGCATGTCTATTTTCCTTATTATATTTGGCATGCATGGTATTTCATATGGTTCTTTGTTGTCATGGAATGGATTTTTCTAGGTGTGATAGTGTTTTTAGCCTAGCCTTTCCATTTCCAGATAACCATGGTGTGATGGGGTTGTCATGTTTTGGTTGAGATGGATTTTTAGATGGATTTGAAGTTGAGTGAGGTGGATCTCTGAATAAAAGAACACATAGCCTAGCAATCCTTGAACCAGAATGTGGGTTGCGGTAAAGACATATTTTGTGTTGCCTCGGTGGGCCTAGGAATCCTTGACTGGTGAATGGCGGGATATACGGTAAATCCTAGATATGGGTTCTCTCCATCAGGCCTAGTAATCCAGGGATGGGATGTGTGGTAAAGCCTGGAGAGTGGGTCTTAGTTGAGGGCCTAGTGATTCAATGTGGATTTTAGTAAAGCGTGAGAGACTATGAGACATGAAAAATTCTCACCGTGTAGGTGGAGAACTTTGGTGGCATCCATGCTTGCTTTAGCTTAGTGATATGGTGGAGATAGTGGTAAATCCTATTACTACATGTTTATTATTTTTTGTTAGTGATCCAGTGTGGATTACAATAAAGCCTGCTTTTATTGATGAGGGTCAAGTGGTGTAGCCTCAGGATGCTCTAGTTCTTTCTTTGGTTTGAGTCCCATATTTGTGCTTGGAATATGGAATAGGGGTGATTGGTTGAAGAGATATTTGGATCAGTCAATCTATGGTTGGGTGGAACGTGGTAGTCCCATCTTAGGTTGGCTTTTGCATTCATTAATAAGGGGTTATTTCCTTGGTATCTTATGTGTAAATGTACTAATTTATATGTGGATTCTATGGATGATGTATCCTTGATATTTCTATTGTTATTATGTTGGTTATAAGCATGTATTATGACAATGATGATGTATGGATCTCCTCATGTTTTGATTTGTAAATGAATGAATAATGTATTTATGACCTAATAGATGACAATGCTTATGACCTAATATATATAAGGGAATAATGCTTCTTAGTGATTCTCAGATAAGTATGGGACCCCTATGCTCAAATATGTTGTTTAAACTTGTAGATTACATATTTGTGACATGTTTGATGAAATTCATGTCATGGATAGTAGGGGTCTAGTCAAGTCCTTGTTCAAGTAATTGAATTTGTATCATTGTGATGTTTTCATCTCTCAGTTCCGAAAGTGTCATTGATTTTTGGGCAGTGACCTATGCTTTGGCATGAAAAGGTGGCACAAATCCCATAGTCACAAGCAAAGGTATAAGGATAAAAGTCCCTAGACACATGCATATGCATGCTATGGGAGCCTCTATACCCTCCTGGATGCATGCATGTCCATCTCAAGGGAGTATTCAGGGTTTTAATGGTCTAAAACCTTAGTTGGTCTCAAAGGTTGGTTACCTCAGTGGTTGGGTGGGCTCCTAGGAGTTTTGTTGTTGATGTGGAAGGTTTGTGTGGCATTTTTCCATCGATTCTGCTTCCTTAAGGTCACCTAGGAAGTTGAATCCCATTATAGTGGCCTATCAGATATATTTACCCTAGTTGGTTGGTTACTTGGGTAGATGTGGGACGAGGTTATTACATATGAAATGTTCTGAACTCTAAGTTCAAGTTATGGAATTGGGGCCTACAATACAAAAAATTATTGATACCCCTCAGGAGCATTAGACCACCAAGAAGTCATTCCACAACCTTTGGTGATTAGATCCTGAGTTGGAACTTCCTTTTCACAAGACTAACCCCCAACTGCATGCACAACAAGGCAATAGTGCAGTTATGAGGCCCCAACCGCACGCACGAGCCTACTTCCATGTGGTTATGACCTGTATCCTCCAGTTTTGTGCATGTGATGTTGAGATTGAGCCAATTTTTTACTCTAGCCTCCAGAGAACTTCCCATAACTTTATGTAATCTTCCATAATCATAGTTAAAGTGATAACAATGCCAAACTTTCAAACTTGATGCAAGAACTTAACATATACTTCCTAGTACCCATTAGACATTTTGTAGAACATATGGTAAACATATAAGTTACATGTCATGAATGCATAATTGATCATAAATCTATGAAATTCATATAAGAGTCACTTAGAAGGTCTACCTCCCTCTCAATTAGCTACAACAACACTTGTTAGCCCATGCATTCATCAACCATTGAAATGCTTATCAAATCATGAAAAGAGCCATAGCTAGATCACATCATAAAACCATGCTTATAACCAACATACAACCAAAATATTAACCATGATAATTTTTTCATAAAATCATCATAATAACAAGTAAAAGTTATCATAGATCATAATAGGAAAATAGCTCTTAAAAACTTATGCAAAATCCAACCAAGTCAGGGAATTCCACATACCACTAGACCATAGATTGGGCTAAACCAAATATTTATTTTATCCAATAACCCTCGTGCCATATTCCTAGCATGAATGTGGGAACTCATGGGATAACCAAGACATAATAAACAAGGGACTCTAGAGGTTAAACCACATCCACCCTCAAGTTATCGCGATCTCACCTATACCAACCTTGAGATCAAAAAAGAAAACCGATCTTGGATCCCTGCTAATTCCTTCACCATATGTTGAGGTATTTCCCTGTCTACACCCACCTTTCGAGGGATTCCTGAAGAAAACCATCTCCACCCCCAACGCTTGGGAATTTTCCTATGAACACCTAACTCAGTTCCAAAACTTCTCGACAATCCAAAGCTCAACTAAGAATGAATCCAAACACACCATGGATATCTAGGAAATAGCAAAGCAAGGTTGAAACCATTGTCAAACAAGGAAAAATCCCATTCCAATGAAAACAAATTAACCAAATAAAAAAATGCACTATGCATTCACACCTCAGCTAGGAAATAACACATGAAACCTATTACTTGCAAAATCCTCCTACTAAAGTTTTTGATCCAACCTTCTACTTACACTCCCTTTCTTTCCTTTGCTTGCCCTTTTCTTTCCTTTTCTTTCCTTTCTCCAAATCCAAGTGAATACCAAAATGATCCAAGAATACTTTAAGTGTGCAAGAGTGTGTGAGAGAAAATGAAGGAGAGAGCCACACTGAACTGACAAAATCTAAGCCAAAATCCATGAACTATTTCTTTGAAGCATTTTTATAATTGATGTCTCTTTTTTCTTCATTTTCCTATAATGTCTTTAGCATGCAAATTTGTGTCTCTTCAACTTCCATTTCTCCTATTTTCCTTTATTTTCATAATTAAATGCCAATTGTGCCTTTTTCCATTTCCACAACCATAAATTAACCCCAACTAATCCCCACTATGATGTTCACCCACCATTCAACTTGGAATATGTGTTCCATGACCTTGGTCTTATTTTTTTTTACATGGAAAATCAACCCGAGGCTATTACATGAAGGGTGCCCCACTACATTTCATTATTGATAGTAGGAGTAAAAATAACCTCATCTCAAAAAATGTATTTAAGTAGTTTCATGTACTAACAATACCACACTCACATCCACACCATTATGTGGCTCCACCAAGGGTGATATCGCCATGTTAACCAACAATGTCACCCACCCTACAACATCAACCCTTCTACGAATGAGGTATTTTATGATGTTGCTCCCCTTGAAATTTGTGATGTTTTTTGAGGCCAATGATACTTGTGGAAGCACCATGCTATGTATGAGTCCCAACCTCAAACTGTTATTATTACTTTGGGCAAAAAACTATCCATGATATCAGAAGTAGCCCCACATATCACCCTTTATTTGATCCCTGCTAAGCAATGCAGTAAGATCATCTCCTAGATTGGGAAATTTTTCTTCTACTTGAGACTCTATCAAAGTAAGGAGAAGATCATGGCCACATCCATGGCCTCCACATAGGGTTCTCACACACAATAGAGGGAATTTGATAAGGTCATGGAAGAGTATAGGGACATCATCTCTTCACCCATGGGGGTACCTTTTCACTTTCATGTCAAGCATTTCATCAATCTAACCCCTAAAACAAATATACTCAATGGCCCAATCTACTTCGGATATCTTATAGAAAATGAGATAATCAAGCCGTAGATCTAGCATTTTCTACAAAAATGGCACATTCGACCAAGTTCCTCACCTTGTGGAAGCCCAATCATATTCATGTAGAACAAGGATAGGACCTAGAGATTGCATTAATGATCGAGATCTGAAAAAAATTACAATCAGGAATAGGTACCCAATTCCATGAATTGATGGTGTCCTTTAATAACTAAATGGAGCCAAGTACTTCAGTAAAGTTGATTTGAAGTCTGACTATCACCAAGTTCCTAGAGAACCAATTGATGTGTGGAAGACTGCTTTCAAATCCAAAGAGGGTATTTTTGAGTGGTTTGCCATTCAATTTTATTTAATGAATGCCCCAACAAATTTCATGAGGCTGATGGATGAAATCTTTTGGTATTCCACCAAATTTTTCATGGTTGTATATCTAGATGATATTCTCATATCCAACAAGAGTTGAGTAGAGAACCTGCAACATATTCGATAGGTCCTTCACACTCTGCGACAACGCAAGCTATGTGTTAATTTGGAAAAATGCTCATTTGACATTGGCAAGGTCCATATTTGGGTTACATTATTAATGAGAAAGGTGTGCATGTAGATCTAGCTAAGATCCAAGTCATTCAGTATTGGCCAACCTTGAAGCCTCCAACAGAGCTTCACAACTTCTTAGACCTTTCTCTTTTCTATCGAAGATTAATGTTGGGGATCTCCTATATCACTTGACCCTTAAGTCAAGTTACCAAGGGTGGAGAAAAACTAACATTTTTTGTTCCAAGTCACAACAAAAGGCATTCGATGAAATAAAACACTACCTTTTCTCTGCACTAGTCCTAAGCCTACCATATCTACAACAACCATTTAAGATTTAGACAAATACCTTTAACTATGGTATTGTTGAATTAGGCATTCAAGAAGGACATCCAATGGCATATCACAATGATACTCTCTGATACTATCAAAATATACCCATCTAATTAGTCATTCAAGAAGGACATCCAATGGCATATCACAACGATACTCTCTGATACTATCAAAATATACCCACCTATGATAAGGAGATGTATTCCATTGTGTAGGCCTACTGATAATGGAAAAATTATATTCCAAGGAAGGAGACAATCATCCACATGGATCACCAACCTCTTTAATTTATGCAAACACAATGGAAGTTGTAGAATTATTTCTATCATAAATGGTCCACATATCTACAACAATTGCATATGAACATTAAATACAATAATGGTAGCACCAACCACCATTCTCAACTCTTGTGGTCACGAGACCTTTGGATGGCCACAACTATACAACGGTGATCCAAAAGTCACTACCATATACCAAATGTTAATGGAAGGTGATGGGACCCATCAACATGTATATTATAAGGCCATTTTTCTATCCTCTATCTTATAAATTCTTATTTTCTCACATTAATTAACATCTCTTTGGCTATAATGTGCTTAGTAGGGAGACTAACGGGTGTTTGTCATACTTTATGGCCTAATGTGGTTAATGTGCAGGAAAAAGAGTAGTTTTGAGTGCATTGACTATGTAAAAGCACGTTGGAGACATCTAGAGGATACTTAAGAGGATTTTCCCCTGTATTTACTCTCCTTTAGTTCTAATTGATCCTTAGAATTGCTAATCAACAACTTGAGGCATACTAGCAGCCAAGGAACTCAAGTAATTTCAAGGATCTAAGGGAGCTAGACCCACTTTTTTTGAGATTTTGGAGGGAAGAAATCCTCTTTCCAAGGAGGTTTCTCCTCAATCATCTTTGTATAAATCAATAAGCCCAAGGGCTCACTAGGATTCAAACTTTTGGAGCAAGGAGAGCTACTAAGAGTCAAGTTCTTGAGATTGTCATTTTCATTTTCATTTGAAAGAATTTGTATTTGAACTCCATTTTATGTTAATGAAAGGTATATTGTTGTTTCACATCTGAGTTTGTTTCATAGGGTTGAGTCCCATTCGGTTAGGGCCTAACCCAGAGGCTCCAACCTCTCTTTATGTATCTTATTTATGTATTATTTTAGTAGCAACATTTCCTTCTTTATTTTAGTAGAATTTTAGTTGGCATAAAAATTGTGGTTGAATACCTGATTACCACCTATCTTATGGGAAGTATGGTTGAGGAGTCTACAACAACAAGCCAAAAATATGTGGTTGTATTCCTTTGTGGATTGCTAGGATTTAGTCCATAGTTCTCTTGTATACTCTTTTTCTGCAATTTAGAACTTAAAAGCACATTTTTCTCATGTTTTCATGTATGTAGGTTAGATGAATGTTTTAAGGTAGACTAGTTCTTGGTTTTAAGGTAGACTAGTTATTGATGAAATAAAATTCAACTCGCCATCTCTTTTTGATTTCATAAAATTTGACTCGTCCTTTCTTGCCTAGTTTGTTCTATTGTAATTTGATCATTAGTTTAACATTCTTTTCAAGAACAAGAAGGGATTTATTTTTGGTGTGCATGTACTACCAGTGGCTTGTAGGGATTTCACAATCATTCTACATCTATTTTGTCACCATCAACCTCTTCCTTGAAATCTGACGTTGCCCTCAAAACTCTGCCACCAAGACCACATTTCTGGGTCACTAAAGGACATCGTGAGCATTTACTTTTGTGCAAGAAGGGCCTCTGAGGTGCTCTAATCTTTGAAAATGACTCACATAGCCTTCATATGCATTCATATACCTATATCCACCTTCAAAACACTTTTTCTACCCTCAGTATTCTCACAAATCTAATCCTGTAGCAAAACAGGGAAATCCTATAACATCTTGTAGCATGTGTAGCAGTCATGTAGCATCCTGTAGCACTGTCCAAAATTGACCATATTTTCTCTAACATATTCATATTTTCCTCTTGAGATTGAATAATGACCCTTAGGATCTAAATCCATGATTGGGGAGGACCAATGACCACTCTAGACATACAATTCCATCACTGCAAGTACAAATCAACAATTAGCATTAGAAGACAAATTTCCACATTTGAATAATAATGAATGTTATCTAATGAAATGTACATGGATTCAATTACTAAAGATAAGTTTCCTTGAACGTAGTGATAAAAAGGGTGATTTTCCAACACAAATTAGATTAGACTTGATTCTTGAATTTATGCTTTCTTAGGATTTTAGTCACACATATTGTTGTTGAAAAGATCAAATTTCCTTTTTCTAAGAAACTTTCTACATTCTTCAAGTAGAGTATTGATTTACATTATGCAAGTAGACTAACACTTTTCATTTATACAATTAAAATAGTCTTTACATTCTTGCAACTAGAGTCAATCTTTACATTTGGATGAATAACACTTTCATTTATGTAATTAGAATAATATTTTCATTCCTGAAAATAGGGTAGAACTCTCCCTTTTCATGCAATTTATTTCTTTAATCTAGATGAAGGAGTGGTCTTTGTATTCCTTGGTATAATCCATTTCTTGACGATGGCATGAGTAGAACTTGACCTATTGTGCATATGGCATTGTCACCTCTAAGTTTGTATGAACCTCGGGTTGACAATTAAATTGGTAGTCTTTGGAGTATTAATATTCTTGTTGAGATACTAAGGCTCATCACTTTTTGGCGACGTTTCCGGGGATGTTTCCAAGTATGTGTTATTTCTACTTAGAAGTTATAATTTTTTATCTTTTGTTTTGCATCAGTACTATTGACTTCGAAAATTTCAAAAAAAAAAGGGGAAAATCCAAAAAGAAAAAAATCAAACTAGTTCTTTCATGCCTCATAGGAGTAGGGATAATCAAGGGAAATTCCTACCAAAAACTCCCACCCCCTCAAGCAGTCAACCATCACTTATCTTTGGTGATTGTGAGCATCCCACTTTGACCATAAGGGAGTTAGAAAATCTTCTATGTGAGAAACCTAATTTTTCTGAAGAACCCATAGGGGAGGAAGAGCCCATATCACCTATCCAAAACATGGTTAAAAACTAGAAAAATGAATCATTTCCTATCCGAGAAACCAATGGGGAGGCCAGGATGAAGAATATCAACTCCACTACATCATGAGGACTAGAAGGCAACCGAGCAAGTGGAAATCAAAGCACCAGTTTATCTCTAGTTTGGGAGCCGAGCCTCCCTAATTTTAAGGAAGTTGTTGGAGACTTCAGATGCATAAGTAGAGAGGCCTAGGACCTCAGTAGGATTCAGACTTTTGATTGTAAAACTCTACTTTATTTTCGAGCTGCAAGACCTGTGACAGTTGTTGATGTAATCCATTGTTTTGATAATAAGAATGAGTTTTGTTTTGAGCCAGCATTGAGTTAACTCAAAGGGCTAAAGCTCTTGGGTTAGGGCCCAACCCTAGTAGCTAAGGCGTCTCTTTATTGTACATGTATGTTATCGTAGATTCATGGTTTAATCGTTCATTTGCTTAATTAGTTGCATTTTCCTTACAGCATGGTAGTGCATAGATTCATGGTTTAATCATTATTTTCTTAAGTAGTTGCATTTCCATTACATTAGTGTAGCACATAGATTCATGGTTTAATTGTTCATTTTCTTAAGTAGCTGCATTTATATTACAGTAGTGTAGCGTACATTGTTTGTGTTTTAGTTTGCTTCTGTTTGTGCCTTTCTCTTCAATTAGCAGATTAGCAAGGATTATACCCGTAGATTTCCTTTCACAACAACCCTGACCAACCACTGTTAACCATGTGTTGAATAGCTTCTTCATATTCATTTCAATGTTTGACTTTATATGCTCCAAATCTCCACTGTCGATCTGTCTAGCTTGATCTGACGACTATCGAGCCGTCTCAATACTTTATGCGCCCAAAATCTCTGTTGTCGACCTGTCTAACTTGATCTAATGGCTATTGCGCAATCTCGTGTGGATTCTTGCACGACCAATATCTGCCCGAGCGAACACGAGAAAAGTGGTTTCCTCATGCTACGTGTCACCCAGTTAGGCTAATCGCGTAAAATTTTGGAATTCCACTTACAGCTTTGAGTGTGCACGAGAAACTGGTTACCGTCTACGGAAATCCACTCCATCATTCCGCACGTTTTTTACCCTTTTGTCACCTCGTGACTTGATGTGATCCATCCATCTATTCACTTCATCTCCGAGATAAGATATCCATTGTTCATCTTCCGATTAGTCTTGTTCGTCCATCTCTTGACTTAACCTCTCGCGATAAGATCTCTGCCATTCATCTCCCGTTAGTCCTGTTTGTCCATCTCTTGACTTAACCTCCCGCGATAAGATCTCTGCCATTCATCTCCCATTAGTCATGTGCATCCATCTCTTGACTTAACCTCTCATGATAAGATCCCCACCATTCATCTCTCGTTAGTCTTGTTCGTCCATCTCTTGACTTAACGTCCCGTGATAAGATCTCCGCCATTCATCTCCCCTTAGTCTTGTTCATCCATCTCTTGACTTAACCTCTCGCGATAAGATCTCCATCATTCATCTCTAGTTAGTCTTGTTCGTCCATCTATTAACTTAACCTCTCAAAATAAGATCTCTGTCATTCATCTTCCATTAGTCTTGTTCATCCATCTATTCACGTAATCTCCTGCGATAAGATATTTGCCGCTCATCTTCCATTTTCACTGTTCATTGATCGATCCAATGGTTCCCATGCACTGCTACTTTGTTATGTCCTCTTTTCATTGATTTTGATATTCGCTTGCTCTCCCACTTAACTCCTTGCATGCTTGATTTTACTAAAACACCAAAAACGTGAAAGCAAACTTAGTTTATTCTCCTTGCTTACACATTAGTTTGGTTTGATGCTCTTTACTTTTGTAGCTTAGATAACAGCATTAGGTTAGTGTTGATTTAGCAATTCTGCTTAATTTAGCTGTTTAAATGGTTAATTAGGGCATGGTGTGATTTAGCATTACATGTTTTTTTCTTCATTACTAGAGTAGAGTAAGCCCTCTTAGAATATATTTTCTCTTCTTCCATAAAAAAATCAAGCTTCTTCTGGCTCTATAGAAGTCTAGCTTGGAACCCTTGGGGTCTCTTGCCAGATAAACAAGTGACAACAGGTAGGACCTTCACTTCTACTTGTGCATATAGCATTGTCACCTCCAAGTTTGTACGAACCTTGAGTTGATAAGTAAATCTAGTAGCCTAAGAGTTGCAGCATCCTTGCTGCAATACTAGCGCTCATCACTTTTTGGCACCATTGTCAAGGAGGTGTCATATTAGAATGTGATTACTACTTTCTTTTCTTCTATTTCTAGTCTTCAACTTTCTTCCATTAGTTTATTTCTACAAAAGTAATCCATTAGCTTCCTTTCTTTCATTTGTCATTATCTTCTTTCCTTTCCATTCTGCAAGTAGAATTTCAATTCAGCAAGTAGTTTCTTTCTGTCAATAGTTTTCATTCAATTGGAAATTTCATTTCTGCAAAGTACTTTCTTCCTAAAAAAACCTTATAAAAGCCCCCAAAAACATTTCCTTTCATGCCTCGTAGGAGTAGGGACAATTTAGGGAAAATCTTTCCAAATACCCCCATTGCATCCAACAGCCAACCTTCTCTCTTCTTCAGTGGATGTGAACTGGAGGAACCTTTAGGTGAGCAACCTGACATATTTGAAGAATCTATAGGGGAAGAAGAAGAAGAAGAACCCATTCCTACTAAACCAATGGCTCAAGAAGAACCCATTCCTATAGAAGGAATAGAGAGGGAATTGAGGGTGCCTTCCCCATCAGGGAAACCAATAGGGACACTAAGATGAAGAATATAATCCCCTCTGCCCTACCTCATTTCCATGGCCTAACCATAGAGGACCCTGAAACTTTCCTATTTGAGTTTGATGTTATATGTCGAACCTATGCCTATACAGATGATGAGTAAAATTTAAAATTGTTTCGATCTACCCTCAAGGATGCAGCATTGCGCTGGTTCATGGGTTTACCTGGAGATAGCATCACAACTTGGGGTCAGATGCAGCAGGATTTTAACAAAAAATATAGGGACTATTGTAGGTCAAAGGATACTAAAGAAGAGATTTTCAAGATGACCATGGGCCAAGATGAATCCTTAGAAGACTATGAATAAATATTCCAGCTTAGTTACAAAAGGGCCAGGTGCACACTTGACCCTGAGTCACTAATGTTGGTCTTGCTTAGAGGAGTAAGGGAAGATCTTCTGGATACCTTACACTTGTTAGCAAGAGGAGATATCTACCAATTACCCTATGAGGATATCAAGACTGTCTTTAGAAACCATTCTAGGGTAGCTACGAAAAAGGGTAGGGGTAGTCAACCTATGGCCAACACATCATCTTCCTACTCATCTATCAAGGATGAAATTGGAAATATGCTGGAAGATTTCAAAAGTGAGATGTTGCAAACCCTTGCCTTGCAATTGGACACCATGAACATCAAAAGGAAGCAAGAGCAAGTAGAGAGTGCCTTGGCCATCTTGTGTCCTATATGCACGAGGAGGCATCCTAGGAACGAATTTCCATTGAACTGCATTGAGATTTGCTCGGTCTGTGAACAAAACCACTTGACAGACAAGTACCCTTCTTTACCCAGACTCAAATCTGTATATCAAGGAGCTGAAGGGGTCACTAAGAAGCTTTTCTACATCAACCAAAGGAGACCTCCTGGGCCTCAACCATACCAGTAGGGTATGCAAGGGTCATCCCATGCATATTACAACCCCAACCAAACCACAACTATACCTTCTTGGGGACCCCTTGCTCATCCTTCCTGGTCTACATGCCTCCTTGGTCCTATTCATCTCAGTATCATTCCAAGCCAGCCAACCAGTCATTTCAACCTTATGTTCTACCACAACCTTAGTGGAATACCCCACACTAGGGGTGGAGGCCCCAATACAACAATGATCTAGCTCTATTTCCTCCACCACCTACCCAACCATAACTCCTGCACTCTTCTCCACCCAAGAAACCCCAGATACCTACCCAGCCAAATCCAAACCCGAACAATAGGCAGGCTCAACAAGTAAACAATGGAGAGACATCATGTCCATATTATGCTATAGAAATCCAGGAGATCAACCTAAGATCTGGGAGAATTCTCCCAGATAACCAACCTCCCTCTCCACATTTGGAGGTTGGGGAAGAAAGAGAGGAAAGCAACTTTAAAGTAAATCCATGCTTTCCTGAGAGATTAGCCCAACCACTCCAGCCTACCCAAGAAGAACTTAAACTTCTGGGAGAATTGAAAAATCTATGTGTAAAGACCCCCACTTCTCCAAGCAATAAAATATGTTCCCATTTACAATAAGTTGATTAAGGAGAAATGCTTCAAGCATCCAGGAAGAAGGAAAAGGGATGCCCCTACCATTAATGTCATTGGGTAGTTGTATGACTTAATTCTGCGGTAGGTAATACGTCCAAAATATTTGGACCCTGGAAGCCCTGTAGTATGTGTGCACATCAATGGCACCATTTTCCCACACACTCTGATTGATCTGGGGGCTACCATTAATGTGATGACCAAGGACACCATGCTCAAACTCAACCTCCAAGGGTCATTAAGGAAGACCACAACATTTCTGCAACTTGCAGGCCGTTACACAGTCACCCCTAAGGGAATTATGGAGGATGTGATGGTCTCCATTGCCTCCTGGGAGTACCTTGCAAATTTTTAGTTCTCTAGCCTAAGGCTAAGCTTACTGGTTACCCTCTCATCCTTGGGAGGCCATCGTTGGCCACATCTGATTCTTACATTAGCTGCAGAGCTGAGAATATGGCCATCAAGAATGGGCATATGTCCAAGCAGTTAGTCCTATACCCTCTTGCTCAACCTTCTCTAGAGCATGATTTACCTTTATGGTTGGAGGAGGAAGAAGATGAGGCTTATTCAGCCCAACTTTATGATTTGGAAGAAACCATAGGAGGAGGATAGCAAGATGAGGATGACTTAATTGAACACCTTCTCCAAAGTCCAACTCCTAGTTCATTACCATTAGAAGAAGAAGGGAATCTCAGAACAATCATCCAAATGACTTATGCTTGGCCAATTCCAACCCAATCCATGTCAAAACCATAGAATTTGTCCCTGAGAAAACTTTGAAAATTAATCCATCTCTTTTTTCTCTTGAAGAGGAAAAGCTATACAACATGTTGAGAGAAAACCTAGAAGCCTTCACTTGGAGTTACAAGGAAATGAAGGGATTACACCCCTCAGTGTGTACTCACCACATATGCATCAAAGAAGGTTGCAAGCTAGTCTAGCAACCACAAAGGAGGATGAATCCAGCTCTTAAAGATATAGTCAAAGAAGAACTACAAAAATGGCTAGATGCAGCATTCATTTACCCGACTCTGGCAGTGAGTGGGTCTCTCCTTTAGTGTTAGTTCCCAAGAAAAATGGTAAGTGGAGGATTTGTGTCGACTACAGGGAGTTGAACAAAGCCACAAAGAAGGATCATTTTCCCCTACCCTTCATTGATCAAGTGCTAGATGGCCTGGCAAGGAAGAAGTTCTTTTCTTTCCTAGATGGATTTAGTGGCTACAACCAAATCCAAATCTTCCCAAAAGACCAGAATAAGACCACATTCGCTTGTCTATGGGGTACTTTTGCCTCTAGGGTCCTTCCTTTTGGCCTATGTAATGCTCCTACCACTTTCCAGAGAGCAGTCTTGAGTATTTTTGTTGAATTAGTACATGATGCGGTGGAAATTTATATGGATGATTTTACACCTTATGGCTGTGATTTTCAAGAAGCCCTGACTAACCTAGGCAAAGTATTACACAAATGCATTGAAATGAACCTGTCTCTCAGTCCAGAAAAATGTGAATTCTTAATGACAAAAGGGACCATACTAGGTCATTCAATATCTCAACAAGGACTGCAGGTGGACCCAAACAAAATAGAAAACATCCAAAGGGTCTCACCTCCTCAAAAGCAGAGGGATGTTAGGAGTTTCTTGGGGTTAGATAGATACTACTAAAGGTTCGTAAAGGACTTCAACAAGTTGGCCTCTCCTTTATTTGGGTTGTTTGCCAAAGATTCTGAGTTTATATGGACAAAAAGTTGTTAAGAAGTCTTAGACATTTTAAAGGGTAAGTTAACCACTGCACCAATTCTTCGATGCCCAAACTGGGCCCTCCCTTTTCATATTCATGCTAATGGCTCACACAAAGCCATAGGAGCAACCTTAGGTCAGGTAGAGGAGAAATTGCCCTATGCCATCTATTTTATCAGTAAGAGCATGTCAAAGGCTAAGCTAAATTATATTATGACCGAAAAGGAACTCCTGGCTATTGTGCATTCATGAAACAAATTTAGGAATTACATTATAGTCTGCCAAACATTTGTGCATACTGACCATGCTGCAATCAAATATTTAATGAACAAACCAGATGTGAATGCTAGAATTATAATATGGTTACTTTTATTACAGCAGTTTGATCTAACTATTGTTGATAAGTCAGGTAAGGAAAATGTTGTTGCAGACTTTCTATCTAGGATGAATCTGCCTGTAGGTGAAGAAGGAATGGTGGATGACCAGTTACCAGACGAGCATTTGTTTGCTATTTTAGTTCTTTCCCCATGTTTTGTTGATATACCAAACTATTTGGTATCAGCACAGTTCCCACCAAACTTTCCCTCCAAAGAAAAGAGCAAGATAGTCAGGAAAAGCAACCCCTTCACCTGGATTGGGGGAAATCTTTTCAAACTTTGCCCAAATCAAACCTTGAGAAGGTGTGTAAGGGAAGATGAATTTTTTGACATCCTTCTGACCTGTCATAATAGGCCTTGTGGATGTCACTTTGCAGCAAAGAGGACAACATTCAAAGTGTTACAAGCAGGCTATTATTGGCCCACTCTTCATCGGGATGTGAATAAGTACATTAGTTAGTGTGATCGGTGCCAGAGGATGGGAAAGCCTACTCCAAGAGATGAAATGCCCCTACAACCTCAAGTGACTTTCAAGCCATTTTACAAGTGGAGCATGGACTTCATTGGGCCTATCAACCCTCCTTCAAAGCAAAAATAGTACATTATTGTGTGCACTGCTTATTTGACTAAGTGGACTGAAACCAATACGATGAAGGCAGCAACAGAAGAAAAGGTGGTTGACAAGGATAATTTTAGTGGGCGAATATTTTGTATCATAGTACATTTTTACAAATCACCTCAAATAGCCCACTTTATTTTAAGGGAGAGGGTAAAAAGGTAAATTTAGCCCTTGAAATTAGGAGTTACAACCTTCCATTCGCCCATTTTCAAGAATAGGTTTTACTTAAGTGAATCCATTCGCCCATTTTTAAGAATAGGTTTTATTTAAGTGAATCCTATGGGCCAAAGGCCCAAATACCATATTTATAAAAGAGGTATGGTAAATTAATAAAAATATAAATAAATGGAGGTATGGTAAATAAATAAAGCATTTTTTTATATTTACTCCATAAGTCACCTTATATACATGTAAGGGTGTAAACAAATAAAAATATAAGTAAAGTGTAGGTATGGTAAATAAATAAAACTTCTTTTTATACTTACTCAAAAGGTATGGTAAATAAATAAAAATATAAATAAACTACGTATGGTAAATAAAAAAACATCTTTTTATATTTAGTCCATAACCCTCGTTCTATCGGCTCAAGAAAGAGGTTTTATTTAAGTGAATCCTATGGGCCAAATACCATATTTGTAAAAGAGGTATGGTAAATTAATAAAAATATAAATAAACGAGAGGTATGGTAAACAAATAAAACATTTTTTATATTTACTCCATAAGTCACCTTATATTACGAACACTCAAAAAAATGGGTTATATTTAGGTGAAACCTATGGGCAAAATACTATGGGACAAATACCATGGACTAGATTGTTATTAATACCATGCAAAAAAACCATTATTAACCCTAATATTAGAATTAATAAAAATATGGCACATGGTATTGACCCATGGTATTCACCAAAATGGCACATGGTATTGACCCATGGTATTCACCATGGTAGTGAAAGACTTGCCAAGATATTACAAGATTTTAATTGAGTAAAATATTCGCCATGCCTGGTGAGAGATTCGCAAAAAAATTATATATACATATTATATTATTGATAAAATCGCCTTCCATTTTTCCTATATACCATGGAGATTCGCCCACTTATTATATTTATAAATTTAGGGGGGGTTCTTAAAATTTTCCTTGGATACATCTCTATCATCATTCTCACACAATTCCCATCAATGTGCATAAATTGAGATTGACTTATTTGCTTAGTCTAAATAGGTGATAATTTAGCCATGAAAACAATAATAGAAATTTAGTATGATTTTGAGAAAATCTGGTAAAGTCACAATTTAACTCTTAACATAATGGTAGAATTTTTTAAAAATTCAAATAATAGTTGTAATTTTGAATGTTCCAAAATCATTAATAATAATAAATCTAA
>APFE030746670.1:130728-151398 GCA_000404065.3 Pinus taeda
CTGCATATTATAAGGGACTTGGTTGGCTTTTTTATAATTTTATAAACAAGTTCCATGTCGTGTAAATGTGAAAAAAAACAGTGATATTGCCACCATGTGGCTCTTGTCATATATGGTTTTATACTTTTTTCAAAAAATTCTCTAAGAGTTCACAATGCTAAGATTCACTAGGACTTTACAAAGTTTTATTATTTAGTGAAAGACTTGCCAAGATATTACAAGATTTTATAATTGAGTAAAATATTCGCCATGCCTAGTGAGAGATTCGCCAAAAATTTATATATACATATTATATTATTGATAAAATCGCCTTCCATTTTTCCTATATACCATGGAGATTCGCCCATTTATTATATTTATAAATTTAGGGGGGGTTCTTAAAATTTTCCTTGGTGGTTGAGTTCCTAAGGGAGAATGTATTCTACAAATTTGGGTACGCTAGAGAGCAAGTCACATACCAAGGTAGCCAGTTTACCTCCAACATGATTAAAGAACTGCTCAGCCATCACAAAATCAAGCATATGACCTCCACTCCCTATCATCCACAAGCTAATGGACAAGTGGAGGTGACCAACAGGGCACTGGAGAGCATCTTAACTAAAGTAGTAAGCAACATCAGGAAGGATTGGGCAAAGAGACTAGTTGAGGCCACCTGGGCTTATAATACAACATGGAAGACCACCACTAAATTTACACCCTATGAGCTAGGCTATGGCAAAAAGGCTTTGTTATCCTGAATATAACACATTGAGGATGGTAGCCCAACTAGATTTGGATCTCAATCATGCACAGAAAGAAAGATTATTCCATTTGAATGGATTCGATGAATTCAGAATGTAGGCCCTCCTACATATAGAGATAGTTCAGCATCAGAGGAAGATCTGGCATGATAGACATATTAAGGAGAATCAATTTCAAGAGGGCGATTGGGCATTATTATATGATTCCAGGTATAAATTCTTCAAGGGAAAGATAAGGACAAGATGGCTCGGACCTTATGTGGTGGAAAGATGCCATGATAATGGTTCAGTGCAAATCAGAACTATAGATGAAGAAGCCATTCGAGTGCTTGTTAATGGACACTAATTGAAAATGTACAAGAGGCCTTTATCAAAGTAAGATTTCATTGACAATATCAATAAAACAGTGATGATAGTGGAGCAAGTTCTAGCTCCTCCCTCATCAGGTCATTGAAAAAAGAAAAAAAAGAGAAAAAAGAATAAGGATTCAGGTGAAAACCTCCCTGAGGTGCCTAAGTCCCATCTTTGGGTTGAAAACCTCGTGAGGCGGCCCAATGATGAAAAAAGAAAATGAAAAAAGAATAAGAAGATCCATGGGTGAAGACCTTCCTTGAGGCGCCCAGGGAAAACATCTAGGGTGAAAACATCTTTGAGGTAGCCTAGGTGTTTTTTAAAAAAAAAGAGAGAAAAAAATAGAAAAAAGACATTATTTTTATTTGAAGGTGGGTGAGAAAGACAATCAAGGAGCAAAGAGAAGATCCAAAGGGAACCCTGCCTCACATATATTCATCTCCTCCACTCCTTACCATGCATCCCTCCATTACTTCCATTGTTTTTTTTCACTTCATTGCTTCAATTGAGCTGAAGACTGTGTTTTCTACAAGATCCCCTATATTCCTACAGGATACCCTGAAAACCTGTAGGAAGCAATCCAAGGGTGAATGGTAGGTTGTTTAGGTCCTGTAGCGGCCTATCCTACATAATATCAATCATCAACTACAAGTCTTCACTAGGATGATCTAGGAGCTCCAGACAGCAGACATCAGATGGCAAAGGAGGAAGAAGACTGACCATGTAGCAAATAAACAAGGCAGCATCTCTAATCCTCGACAACTGCAACATGGCATCAAGACCACAGGTAAGTATCTTGCTCACTCACTCATATGCATAATTTGATCAAAATTTGTAAAGATTATGAGGTATTTGGTTTATAAGTGAAAAGGTGGCCAGTTAACTTGGCCACCTTCGTTCAGTCATCACATACAAAATCGAGTGTCCTCTCACACGTGGTTGCAGTCAACTCAAAGACAAGAGGAGGAGTAGGATAAGAATTGGTTAACTACGAATCTACAAGGTGGGAGATGATTACGAGCAACCTCACCCTGAAAAGCCATAAAGGGAAACAAAACACTGTTTGCATGCACTCACGCATTCCACCTCCTCGAAACTTCCTCATGCAAGTCACTCTCATAACTCTAGCCACCCACCGGAAGCAAGGATCCATTGTTTTGCAAGAGAATTTCTACAGGAGCATGCACAGGAATGCCTACAAGAGCAGTATATAGGATACACAAATGCAGTTTACAGGATAGGAAGAGAGTGATTCAATATGGAATATCATGAGAATTGTCCACTTCCACCATTCTAAATAGGTTGGATCTAAAGATCCATCCCCATTTACAAGTAAATGAACTAGAAATGCTCTAAAAGCTAGTGGATTTAACAACTAAGGGAGGTGAATTACATGCACAGGAAACTTTGTTTTCTTCTGAATTTAAAATTCTTGTGTCAAACCTCTCATCTCCTCCTCAAGCCTCACAAGTAATATGATAGGAGGGTTTAATAGGAAAGAACCCACAAACACTGTGAGGATACAACAATACCCCCAAGTGATTGAAATATTTATAAGACACCAATGGATGGGGTTTTCGAAAAATTCAAAGGGTATGATGAGGAGGTGGCTCAAGAATTTGCTCATTCCCTCACTCCACACAGCATAATCCATGCCACTGTTATATTTTGAGGGCTCACCATAGATCTCACCCCAAATATCATCAGTAGGGTCACCACGCTTCCCCTAGGAATTCCATGGAGAAAAGAAGAAAAAGAAGACAGTCAAGTGGCAAAAAGGAAATTCTTTTTAGAAGGTGAAGAACCCACAGAGGATAAAAATGGAGTAAGGAGGGACAGTCTGCCATACCCATGGAGTGAGGTAGGTTACCAACTCATTAAATATATCTCATTTCAGGGTAGATACAGTGTTGTTTATGGCTACCATTTTAGGTTGCTTGAAGAATTAAGATTTGGGGTAGAAACACCAATTCACCAAAGCCTCATCATACCCTATTTCTTGATGCAATCACTCATAGACTCCAGCAACAAAGTAAAGGAATGGAATTCCCAAAAGTTAACTCACCATGGGTTGATCAGGATCCTCATTGAAGATGCCCTCCAAAACCTCAGGATCCCTATAACATGGTCAGTCTTAAGAGACTTACTAATAGAGGATGACATCAAAACCCTCATCTATGATGTTAGTCCTTCTGTCAGTGAGGAGGAGGAAAGACAAAAAGAAGAAGATACAGAACTAGATCGAGATGAGATGGATGAAGAAGAAACTAATACAGAGGAACATGATGCAGGAGAAGAGAAGGAGGATGATGCTGAAACAGAGGACGAAATGAAGGAAGAAACTGATGGAGATGAGAAGAAGAAGATAAGAAAAATAAAGATCTAAGTGCCTTAAGGGACAAAGAAGCAATAATGAGAGATCAACTTGAGAGGGAAAATGCATGGATGAGAGGACAGCTACAGGAAAGTGAAAACCAAGTAGCATGTATGGCCAGCCTCTCCTTCGAGGCCATCTAGTGTACGATGCCAGCTAAATCCTGTGCTCTTTACCTCAGAGAACAATGGTTGCAATTTTAGAGTAAAACACTGGCACAAAGGGGCACCATGCCATTTCAGGACTACATGCAATTTATTGATCTTTGTGATCAAAGTACACTAGAGGATAGGGCCAAAATGGCTGAATTTTACTTGCACAACAAGGCCCTCATGGACAAGAATATTTGGGATCCTAATGCTGAGCTAAGAGATCCGAAATTAATAGCTTTGGCATCATGGATGAACCATGAGGAGTCAAGGGTTGCAGAGATGAAAATAATATTAGCTAGAGAGAAGAATGCACCTCTTTGCATCAGATCTAAAATATCAAATCCCAAGGCCCTAATCAGCACCCATAATCTAATTTCAAATGATCCTTAGCTGGCACCTAGATATCTTCCTACCCAAGAGCAAGAAATTTCACATTTTGAGGATATGTTTAGGCTGCTAGGAGATGATAGTATACATGCCTTCTCAAGGAGATGGAACACACTACCACACAGCTTGAAGATCAAAGAATATCACTCCCCTCAAATGTTGAGAGAGGCACTCAACAGGACACCTATGTATAAGTAATCAATGCAAAGGTTGAAGGTCAATTAGATAGGCCTCAAACTCAGTCCACCACTACTACTAGGAATTCTATAAAGGAGAAAAGAAGAAGAAGAAGAAGAAGAGACCACAACAGAGGCATGGGATGTCAGAGAGGTTACCAGATCCATGAAGGACATTGACATTGACTAAGTTGCTCAGAGGATGAGAAACACTTTCAGTAGGGGGGTGATGATGACCCTCAACAATAATATGGGCCTTAATTCACCTCCTAGCTTAGTCAAACCAACTATTCTCACAACTTGTTGCATACTTTTGATTATATTTTTTTTATGGGATGAGTTAGAGTTGGATATTTTGCTTTGTGGTCTAAATGTGCATGTAATGCAGGATTAAAGGATAAAAGCAAGGAATTTTAGCAAAGACTTTGGTCAAAACTTGAATGGGACAAGGGAGAGGAATTATAGGAGGGAAATCCTCCTCATTTACTACCCCCCATTCGAATATTCCTCCATCAGCTCAGAGTGCAACTAGCCAAATCATGAGGACTAGAAAGCAGCCAAGCAAGTGGAAGTCAAAGCACCATTTTATCTCAAGTTTGGGAGTCGAGCCTCCCTAATTTTAAGGAAGTCGTTGGAGACTTCAGATGCATAAGTAGAGAGGCCTAGGACCTTAGTAGGATTTGGACTTTTGATTTTAAAACTCTACTTTATTTTCGAGCTACAAGACTTGTGACAGTTGTTGATGTAATCTATTGTTTTGATAATAAGAATGAGTTTTGTTTTGAGCTAGCACTGATTTAACTCAGAGGGCTGAAGCTCTTGGGTTAGGGCCAAACCCTAGCAGCTAAGGCTCTGCTTTATTTTACATGTATGTTAGCGTAGATTCATGGTTTAATCGTTCATTTGCTTAAGTAGCAGCATTTCCATTACAGCGGGGTAGCACATAGATTCATGGTTTAATCGTTCATTTTCTTAAGTAGCTGCATTTCCATTACAACAGTGTAGCACATAGATTCATGGTTTAATCATTCATTTTCTTAAGTAGTTGCATTTCCATTACAAAAGTGTAGCGTAGATTGGTTGTGTTTTAGTTTTCTTCCATTTGTGCCTTTTTCTTTAGTTAGCAAGTTAGCAAGAATTATATTCGTAGATTTCCTTTCACAACAACCCTGACCAACCACCGTCAACTGCGTGTCGCATAGCTTCTTCATATTCATTTCAACATTTGAGTGTATTTTCTCCAAATCTCCATCGTCGATTTGTCTATCTTGATCATATGTCTATCGCATCGTCTCAATACTTTATGCACTCCAAATCTCCACCATCAATATGTCTAGCTTGATCCAATGGCTATCACACAATCTTGCGCAGATTCTTGCATGACCGATATCTGCCTTAGAGCATGCAAGAAAAGTGGTTTCGTCATGCTATGTGTCACCAGGTTAGGATAATCGCATAAAATTTTGGAATTCCGCTTACAGCTTTGAGGGCACGTGAGAAAATTCTTACCGCCTACAGAAACCCACTCCATCATTTTGTACTTTTTTTACCCTTCTGTTGCCATGTGACTTGATGTGATCCATCCATCTATTCACTTCACCTCCATGATAAGATCTACGTCGCTCATCTTCTGATTAGTCTTGTTCGCCCATCTCTTGACTTAACCTCTCACGATAAGATCTCCACCATTCATCTCTCGTTAGTCTTGTTCGTCCATCTCTTGACTTAACCTCCCATGATAAGATCTCTTCCATTCATCTCCCGTTAGTCCTGTTCATCCATCTCTTGAGTTAACCTCTCCCGATAAGATATCCGCATTCATCTCCCATTAGTCCTATTCATCCATCTCTTGACTTAACCTCCCGCAATAAGATCTCTGTTATTCATCTCCCATTAGTCCTATTCATCCATCTCTTGAATTAACCTCCCACAATAAGATCTCCACCAATCATCTCCCATTAGTCATGTTCGTCCATCTATTGACTTAACCTCTCGCAATAAAATCTCTTCCATTCATCTTCCGTTAGTCCTGCTCATCCATCTATTCACATAATCTCCTGCGATAAGATCTCTGTCGCTCATCTTCCATTTTTACTATTCTCTAATTGATCCAATGGTTCCCATGCACTACTGCTTCATTACATCCCTCTTTCATTGATTTCGATCTTCGCTTGCTCTCCCGCTTGACTCCTTGCATGCTTGATTTTACTAAAACACCAAAAACACAAAATAAGGCTTAGTTTAATCTCCTTGCTTACACATTAGTTTGGTTTGATGCTCTTTACTTTTGTAACTTAGATAGCAGCATTAGGTTAGTGTTGATTTACGAATTCTTCTTAGTTTAGCTGTTTAAATGGTTAATTAGGATATGATGTGATTTATCATTACATGTTGTTTTCTTCATTACTGCAATAGAGTAAGTTCTCTTAGAGTAGATTTTCTCTTCTTCCATCAAAGAATCAAGCTTCTTCTGACTCTATAGAAGTCTGGCTTGGAACCCCTGGGGTCTCTTTCCAGATGAACAAGTGACAAAAGGAAATACCTTCACTTCTACATTTGCATATAGCACGGTCACCTCCAAGTTTCTACGAACCTTAGGTTGATAAGTAAAGCTGGTAGCCCAGGATTTGCAGCATCCTTGCTACAATACTGGCACTCATCAACCTCTGATGAATAAAAGTTGAATATGTTTCCCTCCACCCTCAAAGATGCATCCTTGCACTAGTTTATGAGTCTACTTGGAGGAAACATTACTACTTGGTCACAAATGCAACAAAACTTTAATGAGAAGTGCAAGGATTACTGTAAGTCTAAGGATAAAATATAATAAATCTTTGGGATGAACTTGCAACCAAATGAGTCCTTGGAAGACTATGAGGATAGATTCCAACTCAATTATAAGAGGGAGAAATGTACCCTTGATCCTGAATCACTCAATCTTATACTCTCCAAGGGATCAAGGAGGATGTAATGGAGACCCTCAATATGCAGTCTGGAGGACATTTTTACTAGCTATTAAACTATGATGACATCAAGATAATATTTAAGAATCATTTGAAGGATTCTAGGAAAAGGGGAAGGTCTAGTCAAGGTGTGGTTAACTCTTCTCCCACCACCTCAACCAACAAACATGAGATATGGAGTATGATGGAAGATTTCAATAGTGAAATGTTGCATACCTTTGCCTTGCAGATGGACACTATGAAAATTAAAAGGAAGCAAGAGGAAGCAAAAATGGTACTAGCTATCTTTTTCCCTAGATGCACTAGGAGGAATCCAAGAAATGAGTGCCCATTGAACACTATAGATATATGCTTTTTCTATGAGAAAAACCATGAAATAGAAAAATTTCAATCTCTTCCAATCTTAAAGGTTGTATACCAAGGACCAGATAATGGCTTGGAACAAATTTGTTTCATCAACTAGAGGAGGCCCCAAAGTGCTCAAACATATCAATAGGGCATGTAAGGTGCACAATATCCTCCTTACAATTCAAATCAAAATGCACCTTTCCAACCTTGGTACCCTCCAACTCATCCATCGTGTTCCATGCCCTATCCTTAGTCCTATGCTCCTTAGTACCCCCCTCATCCTGTCAAACCACCTTTCCAGACATATCAACCACAGCTTCCTTAATGGGGCAACCATTCATGGGGATGGAGGCCTCAGATAACCTAACCTCCTGCGTTAATTCCTCATCCTCAACCTCAAACATATCTACCTCAAAGAATCCAACTAAGAAACCTCAAATGCATGCCCAACCGAATCTGAACCCTAACAATAAGATGGAACAACAAGTTTACAATGGGGAAATATCTTATCTTGCTTATGATATGGATATCCAAGAGATCAACCATCGGTCTGGGAAGATACTCCCAAAATCTCACCCACCTTCTCGACCTAAAGTTCATCAAGAAGAGAAGGAATATGGTACCCTTCAATCCAGTGCACCACCCTATCCTGAGAGGCTGGTCCAACCTAAGAAAAACACCCCAAAAGAGGATGAACCTCTGGGAGAATTGAAAAACTTTTGTATTAAAATACCCCTTCTCCATGCCATCAAAGATGTACCCTTTACAACAAGTTTATCAAGGAATAATGTTTCAAGAGGCCTTAGAGAAGAAAAAGACATGCCTCCTCTATCATTGTTGTTAGGAATCCTTCTGATCCAATGGTTGGGAGGGTGATCTTCCCTAAGTACTTGGATCCTAGTACCCTAGTAGTGTATGTGCACATTAATAACATTGCGGTCCCTAATACCTCGATTGACCTTGGGGTTTCAATTAATGTTGTGACCAAGGAAACGATGCTAAAGCTAAATATCCAAGGAACCTTGAGGAAGACCAACATAGTATTGTAGCTTGCAGAAATATCCACAGTATTCCCTGAAGGAGTTATTGAGGATGTGATGGTCTCTATCGAATGTTGGGAGTATCATGCTGAAAATGCAACAAGAAAATCATAATTTAATTTTGTCCTTGAATTAAATTGTAATTCCACATCTCATGACAACTTGTAATAGTTAACTAAGTCAATTTGACTTAGTTGGCTGAGTTAATTCGAGTTGGGAGTCTAACTAGAGTCATGTAAAGTGTCTCCTACTTTTTAGGAGCCCTAGTTGAGTTTATTTTGAGTTGTAATTATTTAATTTAGTTTAACAGAGTTAAATTCATTTAAACTAGTTCCAACTAATGGAGGAATTAGTGGGAGATACAGTAGTGGGCTGTAACCAATATTGAACAACTAGTAAACTGAAGAATCACTTATAATTAACTCAATGCATGTCAGATCAAAGATAGACCCAATTGCAATTGGAGTTTAGGGACAGTGTACTATTAGTTGTACAATCATTTGAATTGTACATGTGGTGCATGTAATATGAGAAAACCCTATGAGAATTACATAATTCATATTTGTGGAATTTCCCAATTAAATATGGGCTAACTCCCTAGGAAACTACGCAAGGAAATAGGATCTTGACAAGTAGTAGAATCGGCTAAGTATTGGCTTGAGCTTGTTTGGGAAGTACTGAGATAGATAGAGATAGTGTGGAGGTTGCTCGGGCTTCAGAAAAGGATTGTAATATTCTCATAGTTTCTAATAAATACAATATATAGATAGCAGCGGTTTTTAGCTATGGCTTTCCCCATAAAATTATTGTGTTATGTGTGATTGAATTATTTCTCTTTTATGGTTCATGATTTCATCGATTGTTTATTGTTTTCTATTGATGAGTAGAGTAGATTCAAGTCAATTATTTTAGGCTATTAAAATCTGCAATTTGAACCTACAAGGAATTTCTACATGGTATCAGAGCCGAAATCACTATAGAAGAGGACAATACATTGAGTTTGTCTTTTGTAGGAGAAATCGAATTTGCAATATCATACTTCAGAGCTAGAAGGAAGTTGTTCTACGGATTAAGAATCGAATATCCCCTTGAGGGTAGTTCAAACTATATTGCTTGGAAGGACATGATGGAGGAAGTGTTGGAAGACAACAGATTTAAGGAATTCATAAAAAAAGATAATCATAAGCCAATTGATGCTTAGGATATGGTAGAGTGGAGAAAGTGTGTGGCAAAGGCGAGAAGGATTGTCCTAAAAGGAGCTCGAGACCATATTGTGTCAAACCTCCATGGTAAGGAAACTCGATTTTCAATGTGGAAGGCCTTGACAAACGTGTTTCAAAACAATAGTGACAACCAAAAGCTAGCACTGAAGGACAAGCTCATAAAGTTAAAGATGGAGAAAGGTGACACAATACAGAAGTACTTGATCAAGTTCACCTAATGTTGGGATGAGCTTGGAAGTGTCTTTGTTATAGTTGTTGAAGATGATATGGTGAGCCTAACACTTCTAGGCCTTCCTAAGAGATGGCACAACTAATAGGACTCAGTTAATGGGAGGGAGAAGCTACTAGAGTCGGCGTGATTGTGGTTCGACTTGGTACAAGAAGAGATTCGGTGGAACACTAGATATTGATCTTCATCCAAGTATGATGATGAGGAGAGTTGTGCCCTAGCTAGAAATGTGAAAAAAGGGAAGAGGAATGCATCCCATTCCAATTCATATTCTAGTCAAGGCGCAAGAAGAAGGACATGTCGAAGATTAAATGTTTTTACTGTCACGAGTTGGAACACTATGCAACAAAGTGTCCGCAGAAGAATTCTGGTAAGAATCCCTCTGGAGGAGTGGAAGGTGAAGCTCTTGCTTCATAATTAGAACTTGATTTCACCCTCATCGCTTGTATGGTGACATCAGTGATGGGTAGTTTGTGGTACCTGGATAGTGGAACCTCATTCCATATGATGGACAACAAAGAGTTCTTTAGTGACTTGGAGGATAAGGAACTCCATATGCACATAGAGATGGGAGATCATGGGAGGGGTAGCATGACCGAAATCCATACTATTACCTTTCAAAGGGAGTCTGGTTCTCCTCTCACCTTAAAAGATGTCATGTATGTTTTGAGTTTGAAGAAGAATTTAGTTTCAGTTTCCAAATTGGAGGACCATGGCTATGATGCAATATTTAGCAAGGGAAAGGTTTTCCTTCATTACATAGTCTTAGGACAGGTGAAGTGGATTGGGTTTAGGGTGAAGAGCCTCTACAGGTTGGACGTGGAAGACTGCGTTGCTTTGAGAACTAAAGCAGAGATGGCGTAGAGCCAAGACATCAATGAGTTGTGGCATAGAAGATTGGGTCACTTACACCATGGAGATTTGAAGATCATGCAACAAATTTCTACAGGAGTTCCCAAGGGTACAATAAAGCAGAGAGACACATGCAAATGGTACACATTGGGGAAGTACACCAAATCTTCCTTTTATGATAAAGATAGTTGAGCCTGAGCAATCCTTGATAGACTTCACTCAGATGAGTGTGGACTGTTTTCCACATCATCCACAACCAAGCACAAGTATTATGTAATATTTGTTTGTGATTTTTCTCGTAAGTGTTGTATTTTCTTCATGTAGAGGAAAGATCATACATTCACTAAATTTTGTTAATTTAAATCACTTGTAGAGAAAGATACTTCTAGAAAAGTTAAAGTTGTCAGAAGCAATAACGGTGGAGAATATGTGTTGAATGGATTTAAGAAATTATGTGCATCATAAGGCATTTGATGGGAGTTAATAGAACCTCATAACTGACAATGGAATGAGATGGATGAAAGGAATAACAAAAGTATTGTGGGAGCTACAAGGGCGATGTTACATGATTAGGGCCTATCGTTTCACTTGTGGATTGAAGCATGCAACTAAACTATTTATTTTTAGAACAAAATCCCTCTTCAAATTCTCAGAATGACTACACCAGAAGAAGCATTTTTAGGTAAGAAACAAGACATGGCACATTTCAGGATCTTTGGTTCATCAATCTATTGTGCATCATAAGACATTTGACGGGAGTTAATAACACCTCATAACCCACAACAAAATGAGGTGGCTAAAAGGAAGAACAAAATTATTGTGGGATCTAGATGGGTGAAGTTACATGATCAGGGCCTACTGTTGCACTTGTCAGTTGAAACATGTAACACAACTATTTATTTGCATAACAAAATCCCTCTTCGAGTTCTTGGGATGAATACATGAGAAGAAGCATTTTCAGGTAAGAAACTAGATGTGGCACATTTCAAGATCTTTGGTTCATCAATCTATTGTCATGTTACCAAGGATTCACGAAAAATGCTAGAACCAATAGCTTAGTTGGGCATATTTGTGCGGTACACTAATACACCTCATAACTGTCGGGTGTACCTGCCATCCAACAGGATGACAGTCGTTTGTAAAGATATGAATTTTTATGAAGAGAAGGCCATGAGATGTTCCCTTGAGAGGGAGCTTCAGTTACATGCAGATGAGGACCTTTTAGCTCCAAAGGAGGAACCTCAGGATGATGTGGAGAAGCCACATGCAGAGGAGAAGAGAGTGGAAGCACCCACTCATGCACAAACTTCTAGAGATGGAAGGAAGCACACCAGAGAGGCTGACATATGGATGCATGATGCTAGAGGGAATGTGAGAGCATCCACATCATAGTGCAGGCAAAGGAGGTCACCAGATCAATACACTAGCTACATGGCTTTGATGAGCGAGAGTGTATGGGTTGAGCCATCCTCATTTGAGGAAGCAATGCAACAACTAGTATGGGTTGCTGCCATGGTTGAGGAGTATGACTCCATGATCAGAAAGAATGTTTAGGAAGTTGTCCCAAGACTAACAGACAAGATAATAGTGAGTTCCACATGGCTTTACAAGGTAAAGCAAGCAGCAGACAAGAGTGTGGAGAAACAAAAGGCAATATTTGTGGCCAGAGGATTCTATGATGTGAAAGGAATTGATTATGATGAGATATTTCCTCTAGTAGTAAGGTACTCTTCAATCAGATCTATTCTAGCACTGTCAGAATAGATGAGATGGAAGATACATCAGATAGATGTGAAGACATCATACCTCAATGATATGATTGAAGAACAGGTGCATATTGAGAAACCAAAAGGATTTGAGACCTTCAATAGAGAGTCGCATGTGTGCAGACTCAAGTGAGCATTGTATGGACTAAAACAAGCACCACATGCTTGGTACACGAGAATTGACAAATATTTCACAGGGTTGGGCTTCACCAAAATTGAAGCTGATGCGAACCTTTACCATATTGTGGTTTAAGGTCAATTGTTTATTATAGTATTATATGTCGATGATTTGTTTCTAACAGGCGATGAGAAGCTGATAGAATCTTGCAAATAGGATCTTACAAGAGAATTCAAGATGAAGGACCTCAGGCTCATGCATTACTTTCTTGGTAGGGAATTATGACAAGGAGATGAGGAACTGTTTGTCTCTCAGGGAAACTATGCCAACATGATACTGAAGAATTTCCACATTGAGAGAAACAAACCCATGGAGACTCTTCTAGAAGATAACTGGAGAAAGGAAGATGCTACTTCAGGTGAAGTAGTGGAGGCTATTATTTATAGACATCTTATGGGTTCACTTATGTATTTGGTGAACAGACGAATAAACATGTGTTTTGCAATTAACTAAATTAGTCAAGCCATGATTAATCCAACCAAACTCTATTGGAAGGAAGTTAAGCATGTGTTGAGATACCTCAGAGGCACCACTCAATTTGGTCTTTGGTATAGACAGAAAAAGGGAGCGAAACTTCAAGGCTTCACAGATGCAAATTGGGTAGGGAGTCCATCCGATGGGAAGAACACATCAGAGGGAATCTTCAGTATTGGGTCAACTGTATTTTCTTGGTACAACATGAAGCAAAGATCAGTTGCACTCTATTCAGTAGAAGTAGAGTACATGGCTGCTAGTCAAGGGACTTGTGAGGCTATCTGGATAAGGAATATCCTTGTTGGATTATGTTAGGTCCCTATACTACTAGTGTAACCCCTTATTGTTATTAGTGCAACCCCCTTATTATATTTTTGTGTCCATTTAGTGCACATATTTTTATTATTGTGCCCCATATAAGCCCACTATTGTTAGTTTTGTGCCCTTACATTATTATTGTTATGTCAGCTCTGATTATATTATGACCCCTTATACGCCTATATATAGAAAGGAGGTCTTGTCATTTTTATCATCCAAGAATTGTTCATTTGTGTAATGTAAAGGAGGTTGCCCCCTTGAAGAGGCTTATTTTGAAGGTGTTTATCTATCTTTTCTATCTTTTTGTGAGCTGGTTTCATATCATTTGGTATCAGAGCTTTGGATTCTAGGTTTTCGCTGTTCCAAATAGGTCTTTGTGGAATTTTCTCTATAAATGTTTTTCTCAGACGTTTCATAAGCTAAAAAAAAACCTATTTGAGAAGTAATCATTCTGAACCTTGGGTCATAATTTCAAATCTTGTCTCACTTTATTTTTGGAGATATGATCTGAGGAAGTTATGGTTTTTGCAAGCTCCATAATTTCATCTCAAACAGGTCATCGTGGAAGTTTCGTTATAATTTTTTTTATACGAAGGTTCAGACCCTGAAATTAAAACCCATTTGACCCAAAATCTTGGTGAAGCTCGGGCCCAAATTTCAGTTTTTTCTTCACTATATTTTCAGAGATACGGTCCAAGACATTTAGGGTTTCTGCAAGCCCCCAAATTACATCCCAAATAGATGACCTTGGAAAAATCGTTATAACTCTCTCTCTGAGCATCTAATTCAAATTTCATAAAAAGTGATAGAAATCATACAGAATCTAGTTTGTTGGATATAATTTTCAAAACCTAAGGTCAAAATAGTGACACATGACACTTCTTACAAGTTTGCTCTACTGAACAAGTCTATAATTAGGTCATCGTGTGAGAGTTAACATAACTCTTCCTTGGAGAACCAAATCTTGATCAAATTTATAGGGTTAGAAAGAGGACTCAGAGGGATGCCACTGGACACCATTTCAGACCTTGGAGATCTGCAATTTCAGAGATACAACAGATTCAAGATCGAGGTCCTAAAAGCACAAAAAGAATGACTCGAATCAAGAAAATAGAAACACCTAGTAATCAAAATTGGATGGATGAATTGAAGAATGCGATCGAAGCTAAGATAAATAGTTTTATCTATTCCATGGAATTTGATATCGATGATATGAAAAAATATTGGAAGAAATGCATGGAACATTTGAAGGAATACATGGAAGGTTTGAAGGAAGGTGGGACAAAGCTGCTACAAGAAAGGCCTCCTAATGGCGAAAAGGTAGTAGAGGAAAGTCATGATGAGAACAAAAGTAATGTTAATCATGATTTCATAGAATCTAACATTAGATTGAAGAGCCAACATATTCCAAAGGTAGATAGAAGGAATTTTTATGGCAAGGATCCTTAACATGGATACTACAGATGGAGAATGTTTTGATTTACATAATGTGCAAAACACACAAAAGGTACATTGCATCTTTATATTTAGAACCAAATCAATTTGTATGGTATATAGGGATTTGTTCTCGTAAGAAAGTTGTCACCTGGTCAATTTTCACAGAGGAAATGATAGCACATTATGAGAATACAAAGAGAAACACCTTCTTTAGCCAAATGATAAATCTCAAGCAAAAGGGTTCAATGGCGTAGCACATTGAGGACTTCCAAAAATTGAATATAACAGTAAATGATATTCCACAGAAGCATAGGATTGAAGTCTTCATATGGACTTTCAATGATAACATCCAACATGAGGTTTGCCCTTGGGACCCTGATTCATTGGAGAAGGCATACAGGTTGGCAAGAAAAATTGAAAGCAAAATTATGGCAACAAGGAAGACTACCATTCATAACTATAAAGATAGAACTGTTGTTGCTCCTATCCTTTCACCACCTACAAGGTTGACACCAAAACAATTGGAAGAAAAAAGAGCAGAAGGGCTTTGTTACAATTGTGATATAAAATACACTAAAGGTCATAAGTGTGCTGACAATAAATTAATTTACATAGATGGGGAAGAGGAGCAAGAAAAGGAACAAGAAACACCAAAAGAAGAAGATATACACCATGAACCAATCCTAGAGAAAGATGAAATGAATCTAACCATATCTTGTAATGCATTGATAGGAATTACCACTCCTCAAACTCTCAAGATAGAAGGGCATATTAAGAAGAAAAAGGTAATAGTGTTGATTGATTCGGGTAGTACCCATAATTTTATTCATTGTACGATAGCCAAGGAATTGAATTTCTTCATATATCTAACACCAGAGTGCCAAGTGATGGTTTCAAGTGGAGGAACCATAAATTGCTATGAAAAGTACCATAATATCAAGTTATCCATGGGAAATATGTATTGAATAGCCAAATTCTTTCCATTCGAATGGGTGGTGCTAATGTTGTACTAGGAATCCAATGGCTACAATCCTTGGGTACAATAGCTTTTAATTTTCAAGAACGTATCATGAAATTTTCTTCGAAAGGAAAGGAAGTTGAATTAAGGGTTATCACAGGGAAACAGGGAAAGTTAATCAGCTCTAACGGAATGACAATGCTTCTAAAGAAAGAACAACGAGGTGTAATTGCACAATTATGTTTGCTAGAGGTTCCCACATCGAAATCATCTATTTCTCCAGATCTCCAAAAAGTGTTGGACAATCATTCCAAGGTATTTGAGACTCCCAAAGGCATCCCATGTATTTGTGATCATGATCATGCTATTCATTTGATTCCAGGAAGTGTTCCTCCAAACATCAGGCCTTACAAATATCCATATGCCTAAAGGAGTAAAATTGAACATATGGTTGCAAAAATGCTAGAGGTTGGTATAATTATCCAACCAAATTCGATAAACAAAGAAAGGGATGAATGGAAGAATGACAAAGCAAGGTGGGAACTCAATCAAAAGTTGCAAAAGATCCCAGTTCAAACAATATTTCCAGAACTTGACAAGGATGGAAAAATCATATTGGAACCTGAAGCAGTCACAAAAATGAGAAATTGACAGCTACAAAATCGATCAATTTCAGAGTATCTCATCAAGTGGAAGAACTTACCTGTTGAAGATTCCACATGGAAGGTTGATCATTTTTTACAGAAGCATCCAAAACTACTCAAGCATTAAGGACAACACTTTTTGAAGGAGAGGGGCATGTTAGGTCCCTATACTACTAGTGTAACCCCTTATTTTTATTAGTGCAACCCCCTTTATTATATTATTGTGCCCATGTAGTACCCATATTGTTATTATTGTGCCCCATATAAGCCCACTATTGTTATTTTTGTGCCCTTAAATTATTATTGTTATGTCAACTCTGATTATATTATGACCCCTTAGGCTCCTATATATAGAAAGGAGGTCTTGTCATTTGTATCATCCAAGAATTTTTCATTTGTGTAATGTAAAGGAGATTTCCCCCTCGAAGAGGCTTATTTTGAAGGTGTTTATCTATATTTTCTATCTTTTTGTGAGCTGGTTTCATAACAGATTATTTGGTCAGCAGATGGATCCTACAGCAATTTACTGTGACAATCAAAGTTGTATCAAAATATTTGAGAATCTAGTTTTTCATGATTGGTCCAAGCATATCGACATCTGGTATCACCATATATGAGATTATGTGTAGAGGAGAATCAGGTTGTTGGAGTACATTCCTATAGACGAGCAGGATGCAAATATTTTGACAAAGGCATTGTCAAGATGCAAATTCAAGTTTCAAAGAGGTAGGATTGAGGTAGAAAATAATCCCTTTCTTGTTGAGAGTGAGTGTTGAGAATACAACAAGAAAATCCTAATTTAATTTTCTCTTTGAATTCAATTAGGAATTAAATTGTAATTCCACATCTCATGACAACTTGTAATCATTAATTAAGTCAATTTGACTTAGTTGGCTCAGTTAATTCGAGTTGGGAGTCAAACTAGAGTCATGTAGAGTGTCTCCTACTTTTTAGGAGCTCGGGTTGAGTTTATTTTGAGTTGTAATTATTTAATTCAGATAAGCTAGTTCCAACTGATGGAGGAATTAGTGGGAGATCTAGTAGTGGGGTGTAACCGATAGTAATAGGGTACTGTAACCAACACGGATCAACTAGTAAATTGAAGATTCACTCATAATTAACTCATGCATGTCAGATCAGAGAAATGCCCAATTGAGATTGGAGTTTAGGGAAAATGTATTATCAGTTGTATAATCATATGAATTGTATAGGTGGTGCATGAAATCAGAGGAAGGCCTATGGGAATTGCACAATTCATATCTATGGAATTTCCCTATTAAATATGGGATAATTCCCTAGTATTGGCCTGAGATTGTTTGGGAAGCGGTGAGATAGATAGAGATAGTGTAGAGGTTTCTCGGGTTGGAGAAAAGCATTATAATATTCTCATATTTTTTTTATTAATGCAATATACAGATAGAAGGAGTTTTTAGTTTTGGATTTCCCTAGAAAAATATTGTGTTATGTGTGATTGAATTCATTCTCTTTTCTGCTTCGTGATTTCATCGATCATTTATTGTTTTCCACTAAAGATTAGAGTAGATTCAAGTTAATTGTTTTATCATATTACATTTTGCAATTTGAATCTACAAGGAATTTCTACATGTCCCACATATTTCCTTGTCCTCCATCCCAAGAGCAAGTTTAATCATTACCCTCTCATCCTCAAGAGACCTCAGTTGTCCACTGCTGATGCTAACATTAGTTGCAAGGCTGTCAGCATGGCCATCAAGAATGGGCATATCTCAAAGTAAATTGTATTATATCCCTTTTCTCAACCCTTTTTTGATCATGACTTACCCTTGTGGATAGAGTATGATGAAGAAGAATACCTTTAACAATCATCCCTCTACCCAGTTTGTAGACTAGACACTATTGTGGGAAGTAGGCAGCTAGATGAAGATGACCTTATTGACCACTTCTTACAAAATTAACCTTGTAACAACCCTAGTTAAAACTTCCATGTAAAAATATATAAGGCCACGGTGATATGACATGTATTCCAAGCAGAATGGTGGGAAAAACATCCTAGTGGGTGTTCATTTCGGTTCTTATGGCTAAGGAAATTGGCAAAGGTAATGACAAAGGGTTTGGAAAGGCATGAGGCATTTATTGGCATTTATTTATGAAAATAATGGAAATTAGGAGAAAACGGAGGTGAAAGGTCATAGGTTGCATGTGAGGAGGAAATTGAAGGAAAATAATGGAAAATGAAGAAAATAGAGGCCTCATTAATAAAAAGGATTCTTTGGATCAATGGTAAGCTTGGTTAGTTCAATTTTAGAGTCCTCGCTTTTATTATCTCTCTCTCTCATACTCTTGGACACTTAGAGTTTTCTTGGAGAACTCTTGGAGGGGTGTGGAATACTTGGAGTTTTGGAGCAAGAAGGAAAAGGAAGAGAAATAAAGCACAAGAGGACATCGGGATCAACAACTACAATGAGTTTTACTTGCTGGTACCGAGTTGCATGTATGATTTCCTTGCTAGTTTTGGTATGCATGTGGTTTATTGTTCATGATCTGTCATTGGCATGGTGGATGGCCGAGATTGATAATGGATTTGCCTAGCATTTCCACTTCCTGGATAGCCATGGTGATTGTGGATTTATTTCCTTTTTTCTTTTGGTTGGTTCTCATGTTTCCTTAGCTTGGGTTGAGTTACTAGTCCTAGAAGCCTTTGTTGGGCAAGTGCTCTGGAGTTGTGGAAGGCTTGGATAGAGACCAATCTAATGATGGTTTTGTGATGTCTGAACATGAGGTGGAATCACTGTTTGATGGGTTGAGTTGGTTGGCCTATGGATGCCCTGGATGGTTTTATATTGATGTGTTCTATGAGATACCATATTCATGCTTGGAATATGGCATAAGGGTGAGTGGTTGAAGGGAATTTTGACTCAACCATTCTATGGTCAGGTGGAATGTGGAAGTCCCATCCAGAGTTTGGATTTTTCATCATCAATATGAGGTTATTTCTCCTTATATTTCTATGAGTATTATACTGGTTTAGGTTTGGATTATATGGCTGTGATTTCCTTTGTATTTTTAATTCTAAAATGTTGGTTATGTTTATGTTTTATGACAGTATCTATGTATGGCTCACATCATATTTATACTTGTAAATAAATCAACAATGTATCTACGAACTAGGGGATGAAATGGAAGCTAATGTGTTGAGGCATCAATGCCTCTTAGCGACTATTAGATAAGTATGAGACCCCATTGCTTAGATCTGTTATTTACACATGTAGATTATGTATTCATGATGTTAGGATATTCCGACCCATAGGAAATAGTTAAGTTCAACTTGGTCTAGTATAGAGTTAGGTGTAGAGTTAGGTAAAGTGTGTTTCTTTACCGTTCTACATTTTGTAACTTACAATCCGACGGTCACGATATGTAGTGATCCGACGGTTCATTCTCTCCTCGGTACTACCGACACTTGATCCGTGGCTTGACACCCGATTGGTCCATGAATTCTATTTAAAGCGCATGGAGGGTCATTTGTAGGTTAACCGTGCATGAGAGAAGCTTATGTAAATTTTTCATTCTTTATTAATAAATTGCCTGTAGTAGCCACGTTGGCGCAGGCCGTGGACTGTTTCCCTCTCTGAGGGTTTTAACCACGTCAAAATACTGGTGTATTGATCTGTGATCTGTTTGTGAGCGGTGTCCTTCTGGTGTTCTGTCTGAGGAACTTACCCTGTAAATTCCTACATGGGATCAATCAGAGCTATTTGAGGGCCGCGTCCGTTGGTGATCCAAATCTGAAGCCGGTAGAACTGCATGCGGCTGTCGTTTCCTAGATCTACTGTTCTGACTGCTTTCGGGCCGAGAGGACTGCTCTGTTGTGTTCGGAGCATCTGTTCCAGTGAGGAACCCCTTTCGTTTCACGCGAAAAGGTTTCCGGTAGCCTTATCTGCGTCATTTTTAAGATCTGGAGGTATACAGTCTTTATTTGCAGTTTACTGTTATTTTCTCTCTGCTTATTTCGGTTTCGGTTTATTTAGTTTTTTTTTTAACCGGATCTATACCTTTCATTTCTGCGTTTGCTCTTTGCCCT